>CAIGRF010038505.1:1476-11807 GCA_903798235.1 Fraxinus ornus | reverse complement strand
GTTAGGGTAAAATTGTAAAGATTTAAAAAAATTGGGACCGTAGTTGCAATTATCAACACATAACCAATAATTACTACCCAAATCATATTATGTAGCACCAATGATGTTAGATCACCCGTTTAAATTGCCAATCATAATAGGTACAATTAAATGGATGTTTTGACTTTGTATTTAAATGAACATATCATTTAATGACATCTAATTGCCATCTAGACCGGTACTAAATAGCAATACTCTTTACATATACAAAGGATCTTTAGAGACCCTTTTTATGTGTGAGAGGGGTGAGAACACTTTGTGCTCTTCTTCTTCGTTATGGTGAAAACTTAAAATAGTGAGTAGACATAGCTTTTACACTGAGAGTGATGCTGATTGCTCGTTTGATCCATAGTGACCAGTTGTAAGAAATCAAGAATCTGAAAATATTTTTGATTGAGCAGATAGGCTTTGCTATCTGGGAACCTCCTCATGGACGCTATAAAAAACTTAATTATCCATGGAGAAACTTTGTCAAAGTGAGTGGTGCATTGAGGAATTGTGCATTCATGGTCATGGCGCTACATGGATGCCTCCTCTCTGAAATCCAGGTAAATAAAAGTATAACTTGACAAGAAGGAATTAACTAAAAGTTTAGTTCATTTATGCATATTTTGTTTTCACTACTGACACGAAAGAATTGAAACTATGTAGGCACCGCCAGAAAAGAGGCAGGTTTTCCGCAGCGAGCTTAAAAGGGTTGGTGCAGAGGGTGCAAAAGTTTTACGCGAATTGGAGAGCAAAATCGAGGCTATGCAAAAGTTGGACTCCGATGACATACTCAAACAAGTTCACGAGGCAGCCCAACAGTTGCAGAAGAAAATAGATCAAAAATCATATCTTCTAGTCAAATCAGAAACCTGGGAAATTGGTAATCGGTCTCAAGAAGTAGCAGATAATGAGAATCTTCCCACTGAAAATGATGATCATCGAGAGTTGCATTTAGGGTTCAAATCCCTTAGTGAAACTGTACTCGATCTGAGATCAATGCCAATATTGACATCAAATTTGGACTCAAAAGACTTAACGACTTACACGTTAAGGAAGCAAGTGCCATGGCCTTCGTGTTTTGCCCTTGACGATGAATCTTTGATTCGAGAGGATGAAATCAAGACATATGAAAGTGCAAGTGCTTTGTCTTTAGCTACGTTTGCGTCCCTTCTGATTGAATTCGTTGCAAGGCTTCAAAATATAGTCGATTCTTTTGAAGAATTAAGCGAGAAGGCGGAGTTTAAAGAAGTATTAGCCAGATAACAAGCTACATACAAAGAATGTGCTTCATTGTAGATAACCAGGTTGGTAATGTGCTTCAGGATCAAGAACTGATTCCTTGACAATCAGTAATTTTACCATGTTATATGTATCAAGTCTAAATAAGCAGTATGACGTGAGTACATGAAAGATATTGTAATCTTATTTGACTTTGTCTCTAATCTAACGTAATACATGTTGGGAATATTTTCTCTAAGAGAGGAATGGAGAAGAAATCAAGATTATGATCAGCAACATATAGAACAAAACCATGATGAAACTCAAATTAAATCAATGGAAACAAACTAAATAAAATGAGAAACTTATCTTTTGTCATTTCTTCATATCGTTGTTTCTTCCGTTGTTGTAGTTATATGAAGTTATATGATCTTCCGCATAAAAAACAAGATTGCAGCAACAAATCATGAACCAGATTTTGGAAATAAATGACGAATAACTCCAAAGAAGAATCAAAGGCTCAAACACGTAACATCGTTGTCCTCAAACGATATTTGCCCCTTCTCCTATAAAATTAGGTGCTTAAAGGGTTTCGCGGCAAATAGTTCGAATGATTAATCAAGCCTTGAAAAGAATTCACATTTAAACACTTGTGTGATTCTCCAAAACTTTAAGAACACAAGGAGGAAAATGAATATGGATGAAGAAAACTGATTTTCTTGTTTTTGGAATGATTATGATGATCTATTTCAATAACATTACTCATTTTCATGCCTTAGATCACATATAAATAGGCTACCAATATCTATCACGAAATGGTACCAAAATCATGCTGAAAAGCCACCAAAAATAGACCCAAACGGTCAAAAATCGACCCCCAACGGTCGGTATAGCGCAGGGGCGCCCCTGCCCCCTGTAAATTTTTTTTTTCCATCATTCCATCACATCCTTTATTAAATGATTGAACAACAATTTCCAACAATCCTCCACTTGTTCAATTTCAATAAAGTCTCATATTCAAAGTATACAACACTCATGCATAAGGATTAGATATCTTTCGATTTGAATCTAACCATAGTGTAATCCAAACAAAGTAAAGTCGGAATTAAAGGTAGCATGGAAGCTTTGAACCAGTTATTCCATGTGACAATACCGGTAAGAACACACACACGAGTATCACGTGTTCTCAAGTTCCTCAAACTCGCTTAGCGCTATTATGGCCTTGCGCTCATCCTTTTTAATAAACTTTAAAGAGAGAAACTCTAACTCTCTATTGAGGCGGCACCACCTCGAAGTTTATTTAGGTGAAGTTCTTCCAGTATCTTTGTTACTTTTAGAGATACTTGTACTACGTACTGAACTTCATTAAGAGTTTAAAACTCATCCCTCACTTCAGTAACAACTAGCATTATTATAAATAAGATAGGGTTATTGCGGATATCAATAATGCTGAAACTATCCACATATCGAATGACTTGTTGTTACCCTTTGAACCCGTGGATTACCTTTTGAGTAATGACAGGTAGGGTTGCCATCATTGGTGGACCTTTTTAGTTCAAGAGTTTCAACCCCATCCTACTCGAAATAGAATTTACTAAATCTCTATTTAGAGGTTTAGTTAAAGTTTCCGCCAAATTCTCGATTGACATTACATGATTTAGGAAAATTATTCTTCTTGATTAATTTCCTTATGTAATCATGTCTTAGACTCACGGGTCTAGACTTTTCATTATATGTGACTTAGTATCTTATTAAATTAGGTTAGCCAATAACCGATTCATTTAATAGATACAACTTTGTCACCACCAAAAAATCATTTACGAAACCACATGTTTCTCACTTACTCTATGTAAAACTTTATTTACTTCCAAACACCATTGGAAGATTTCTATCAAATCATCACACTAGTCAATCACTTTTACTAGTGAATCTCATGTATGGGTATTTAATTATCATATTTGAATTAATGATTTTCAAATATATAAACATTCAAATGCCATAATTTGCTTTCACAAATTCTTTTTACCCACTTATATATCATCCTTATAATTGTATAAGGGTTACGTTTTCTTCTCATAAATATTCTTCTATTACTATAAGAAATAGAGAAAAATAACTTTTAAACTAAGTTACCCCCACAATTCCTCAATTAGGAATCCATGTGCAACTAGTAATGTTGCATCCACAAGCCTTGAACTTCTCATACAAGTTCATAAGTATTAATATTAACCCCTACATTTTGGGTTATACTTGAACTTAGAGTTTATCAACTCCTTCATAGTTCAATTCATTATCAAATAGATAATGTCCTCATTGAATAATTTTTATCTCACTATCAAAATAGTGATCTTCAATTCACAACTTATTTCAATTGAAATTTCACACAATGTACTTCAATCCAACTACATTTAATTTGATCATCCAAATTAAATTATGATCACATACTATTTGATCAAGGTCATCTCATAGACCATCAATGCTTTTCAAACGTATACCAACTTAATTGGTTCCATAATTGGAGTTGAATCCAACAATGAAGAAGATAATTGCAACTTCTTCAAATATATATATCACTTTTGTGATATTTCGTAAAATCATATCAAATCATAAGGCACATTTTCATTTTTAATACAAGAAATATTCATGAAAATTCATGTATATCAAATAAATAGTTGGCATTCTTCCAACATATATACTAGTCCAATAGTGTCAATGTCTCATAAAACCTATGCATTATCACGTTTTATGAATGGTGCAAGAATAACATTATTCCACTAAACAATAACCAAAACATGCACCATGCACTTTTAATTCCACAACTTATAAATTTGTTTAATCATGATATATCTAAACAAATCATCGTGCACAGAAATGGAATTAAATGTAAGTACCAATAGACATACATACTTATATTAAACTCATTTGCATGCACCGATTCATAAAATAAACAAATGAATCAATAATTCAAAACATGCAATTATATCTCATAATGACTCTTTAATAAAATTTACGTATGTACTGCACATATTCAAAATGGTAATCTTATAGATAATCATAAAACCCACAATTAAAGTCACCACATATTATCGGACATATTCATGTATATGATTCCAGAATATCTCTTAATATTCCAATCAAACTTCTCAAGAGAATTAAGCAACTTAATTACCAAATAATAATTCTTTCAAATCTTACATGTTGACACAATAAATCAACGAATAAACCATAAAGTTAATAATGCGTTGCTTATTGAACACAATATCTGAATCATAAATAGTCAATGTTTACCAATTTTAGCAAACAATTACTCACATATGTATGTGCAAATTCAAGATCATGCATAAATGAATCTTTCATAATCATGCATCAGCACCAAATTTAAAACTAATGTTTGATCAGTTTTATACATATGAATCAGATTTAATATGCACTTCATATAAGCATACGTTAAGATTTGAAATAATTTCAACTTACCAAAACAGAATTGGAGATAAAGTTGAATACTTGATGTCGATTGAATCCTTTCATTCTTCAAAGAAAATATTCTTCCAAATGGTCTTTATAAAATTTTATTCAATGTTGCCATGGTGATTTCACTCTCCTTTGCACAAAATATCGTTTGAGATTGTTGGGAATATTTTCCCTAAGAGAGGAATGGAGAAGAAATCAAGATTATGACCAGCAACATATAGAACAAAAACCATGATGAAACTCAAATTCAATCAATGGAAACAAACAAAATAAAATGAGAAACTTATCTTTTGTCACTTCTTCATATCGTAGTCTCTTCCGTTGTTGTAGTTATATGAAGTTATATGATCTTCCACATAAAGAACAAGATTGCAGCAACAAATCATGAACCAGATTTTGGAAATAAATGACGAATAACTCCAAAGAAGAATCAAAGGCTCAAACACGTAACATCGTTGTCCTCAAACGATATTTGCCCCTTCTCCTATAAAATTAGGTGCTTAAAGGGTTTCGCGGCAAATAGTTCGAATGATTAATCAAGCCTTGAAAAGAATTCACATTTAAACACTTGTGTGATTCTCCAAAACTTTAAGAACACAAGGAGGAAAATGAATATGGATGAAGAAAACTGATTTTCTTGTTTTTGGAATGAATATTTTTCACATATGTTTTTCCAAGATTTTCATATGTTTTTTTCTTTTTTGTATTGATCATTTATCACCTATATATAGGTCACCATCAATACTCCACGAATTAGTGCCAAAATAAATGGAAAAGGCACCAGAAATAGACACAAACGGTCAAAAATCGACTCCCAACGGTCGGTATGGCGCAGGGGCGCCCCTGCCCCCTATTAAATTTTTTTTTTTTCATTCCTTCACTTCCTATATTGAATGGCTGAATAACAATTATCAACAATACATGTATCAAGTCTAAATAAATTCATATATAATATATTTTTTCACTACATATTAAAAGAGGCAACACAAAGGTGGGACACGTGTCGTCATTTCTCATCGTCGTAATTCGATTTTTTTTTACTTCTTCCACTATTTTTCACGCAATAGCCATACCTACAGCCATTCCTCATTTTCCTCTCCCAAAATTTCACCCCCAACAAAAATTTATTCCTCCAGCTGATTTCATCAATACAATTCATCAATCCATTGTACTTTCTTCTTCGGATCCCTCTTCTCTCACGCTTGTTTTCTTTCCCCATTTTCACGCCAACTAATGCTTCAAGCTTTAGGGTCTTTTCTCTCCCCATTGCACCTGTAAATTTTTCTTATTTCTATATGTTTGTGTGTTTGTTTTTTGTGTGCATTATCTTCACGATTTTGTCGACTATATATATTTTTTGGGTGATAGATGCAAAGTACTGAGGTAGAGTTAGGAGGGAAGATGTAATTTGTTTGGATTTCATGTTTATATATATGTGTGTGAGAGAGAGAATTTAAAGGAAATGAAAAAAAAATGGAGTGGACTGCCTCCATGCCAAACGGAGGCACGGGCGGTGCCTCTGTTGCTCACGGAGGTAGTCCGTTCAGCTTTAGGGCGTCGTGTCATCCGAGAATAATCGGTAGGGAAAGTGTTTGATAAATGGTAAGATTAAGTTTTCTACTTTAATAATTAGTTTTGCTATAGGTTTATATAATTTTTTATTTATATAGCACTCTTTGTTAGGAAAAAAAAAATCCTCCGTACAACACAGAGGCACCGTGTCCGTGCGGTGTTCGGACACGGGCACACGGTGTCCGAACACCGTACAGACACGGTGCCTATGTCCGCACACCGTGCCTCCGTGCAACACGGAGGCATCATGTCCACGTGATGTCCAGACACGAGCACCGTGTCCGCGTCGTGTCAGCGCGGTGTCCGAACGCGACGTGGACACAGGCACACGGAGTCCGGACACGACGCGAGCCTCAGTGTTGCACAGAGGAATTTTTTTTTTTATAGATATACACTTCTTTCTCATTTATCTTCTCGACTTTATCTTTATATAATTTACCACCACGTCTTCCCCAAGCAAGCTCCGTGAGATGTACGTGTACATTTCACTTAGATATTAGAGGAGTAGAGGGATTTTGTACTGTCTTTGTGATTGTGAATAATCTTACCACTTTACATGTTACCAAGAGCCACCATACCTTTTTTATTTTTTATTTTTTTATAATCTTCCTGGACATGATTACCTCTTGCGTGATGCAGTTGTTATACAACTTGACCTTTGAGCATTTTTTTTTTCTTCATTTTGTTAGATAGTTGAAGATGGTGTTGCAGTCTTAAACTTCATATTAGCTGCATAAATTTTGTAATTTTTTTTACCTTCTGTCTATTGTTGCATGTAATTCCTTACATTTTCCTTGTGTTTGTTTGTTTTTGGTGCATTAGTTAGATTTGGATTGTTTTTAATTTTTTTGTGGAAAATTGAAATGATTATGGCCTTTGTTGCTATTCTATGTACATAAAAGAGAATTTCAGCTACTATGTATGTGCCATGCGAATCACGTAAATTTCAAAAGGTCAGGTGGATAGAAACCACTGCTGTTCACCCAAGTGCTACAAGGTCTTGTATTCTAAAAATTTAAAAGGTTTATAATTCAGATTTGAGGAAAGAGAAGTTTGGGATCTTTTTGCTATTTTTGCATTTGTTGAGGGCTCCAACTATGATTTATCCTCAAGTGTTTTTACTATTCATTTGTGTTTTATCCCAAAATAAATCAGATTGTGGTCAGACTTTCAGTGGTTTATCTATGCTCAGTGGCAATTAAACACGAGGTGCCTCGGTTGCGCACAGAGGCACAGCTCATGCCTCCGTGCGCAATGGCTCGTGCCTCCGTTGCGCTCCGTGCGCAAGGAGCCACCTGAATAGAATGCTTTTCTGTTGACCTTGAAATATTTCAGTTTTCTCATGCATAATATAAAATCATATGATCTGGTTTTAGATTTAAGAACCAAGAACTTTTCGTTGAAAATATTATTGCTCATCTGTTATATTCCTTCTCACCATTCATAACCTATGATTTTTTAATGTAAATCTTGCCATTTAATATTCTTGCATACATTGAAGATTATGAAGCTAAATGTCTGAAAACAAAACAAGAAGACCGATGTGTCTTTCCTTTTAACATCTTTTTGGTATTTATCATGTACATCCCGTTTTTGATTCTAATGTCTTTGCTATGTTCCTCCATGACTACTTTGCAGAAAATAGAAAAATATTTAATTTCCTTCATTTAACATCGATTTATATCTAAAGTGAGTTCCTAAAATATCTGCTTCTTTCCTGCTTTTGCAAGCACTCTTGCGTAATCCAAAATTTTGAATTGTTATTCTTTGGCGATTTGTTTGTAGATGTACTTTGTCGACACTTTCTCTTGCTTCCCTGGCTTTTCAAGGTTGAACAGTTGATAATTGGAAAATAGTATTTTGTTTGATGACGGGGCTTCGCCAAATTGTTGAAGATTTAAATGATGAGAAAAATGAGGCATCTGAAACCTCAGATGAGTCTAGCAGGCCACAACACAAACTTCAGATGACAGCAAAAAGCAGATTGCAGTAATTGGAAAAGTTCCATACTACAAGCTGTTCTTTTTTGTAGACCCAATCGACCATGTATTAATGGTCAATGGTATGATAACGGGTGTCGGTAGTAGAGTTTGCTTGCCTCTCATGACTGATATTTGGACAGTTGGCTGACTCTGTTGGACAGAACGTGGGAGCTAAAGATGTCGCCGAGTAATTTTCCAAGGTATCATGTAATATGCCATGAAAGAATGTGAATTAATGATTTGACTTTATGCTATGGAATCCATGCTAACATGTAAGACATCTTAGGTGTCCCTAAATTTTGTGTATCTTGCTTTGGGGTCTGGTATTGCAGCATTTGCTCGTAAGTGTGCAGACTTTTAATAATTTTATTATAATATAGCTAGTCATTTTGATTAAGAAAACTTGAAAATCCGACATTTGCTTCTTGGCAGAGGTGTCCTGCTGGAATGTCACTGGGGAAAGGCAGGCCTCTCAAGTTAGCACGGAGACGTCTCCGTGCACGATGTCTCCGTGCGCACACGGACGCGATTTTTTTTTCCTTTTCTTTTTTAAGCATTTGCAATAATGAATTCTAACAAATGAATTTTTTTTTCCTTCATTTTTTAAGTTATGAATGAAATTATAAATCATTTGCAATAATAAATTCTAACAACATTCATATGAAATCGGTATTGTTACTGTGTTAGTTTATCATCAAATATTCTAAAATATAATCATTTCTATTTTGTAGACAATAATCACTAACGTGCAACGCACGTTTTCCTCACTAGTGTTACGAAAAGAGATAAAAGAGGAGAGAATATAGAGAATTCAATAACCTTGCATGTTTTATTAAGTCCATGTTTGATTTAGCTAAAATTCGATTAAAATTTAAAGTCAAAGTCAACAATTAATTTTAACCACACATTTCATATGATTCACAACTTTTCAACTATACATTTTGTCACTTTGATCAAAATTTACTAAAAAAAATGATTTTAATCTCTACCAAATAAGAGCTAAGAACTAAAGCTCCATATTTATAGGGAAGAATTAGGGTTACAAGGGATACAATAATCAAAATGACTATATTATTTGGCAAAAATCTGATTGGACAAAAATGGCACAAATAAAAAGAGTACAAATAATTCGGAGTAATAAAAATTGTCTCGGTAAAACTTTGTCAAGAAAACCCAGTGAGACAAAACTTTGATCGAATGAAAAAGGGGACAGTTGCTTCCCCGATTTCAATTCTTGTATGTCAATGTCTTCAAATAACACCGTCTTCATGCGAGCTATTTCTCAACCTTTGATGACTACAGTAACATGATAAGTCGAAAAAAGCTCTTGCTGATCTCTTTATGAGATTCATACATATCAGAGTATTATTTTATGGGTAAATGTCTTTTATGTTATGGATATTCATTATACAAAGAATATGTCTTGATAAAATATATTAGGGAAAACACTGTGGGAAAAATAATACATTATGCTTTTAACTACACTATAAAAGTTGTTTCGTTAAAAATCTTGCCAGAAAAATCCAATGAGACAAAATCTTAGTCAATGTAAAAAAGTGTACAGTACGTATTATTCCCCTCATAATAATATCACTTGAATTATGCAACAAGTATATTAAATCCTTCAAGATAGTATTAAATCTATATATGATAAGTTAACTATAATCACATTTATTATATACATATCAAATTTTATGCATTCTCACACTAATAAGGTAGAGACTTGTGATTACATCCATCACATGTGATAACTTGTAAATTTATACATGTCTTCGCAAAATTCTTTATGTAAGGAGTCGTATATTTCACATTACGAATTTATTTTTTCCATTTTCATTTCGCATAAGTATATACCTTTAGGTATTCAGATTGTAAATTCAGAAACTTTAAGGACTCGTTATCTTTACTGTTTTCAAGCCGTTTTCTATTTTCGATTTTTCAAAACAGTGAAAATGCGTTCTCTTTTACGTTTTTGAAAACAAGTTTCTGAAAATGGGTTAAAATTTTACAAACAAAACGGAAAATGATGAAAAAGTTGTTTTGGCATTTTCAGTTGAAACC
>CAIGRF010038447.1:28796-40677 GCA_903798235.1 Fraxinus ornus | reverse complement strand
TCATATTTTTAGCCTCAAAAATACCGCCTCGAGGCATACTACATGCGCCTCACGGCGAGGCGGCCTCACTATCGCCTTTTTAAACCATGGTTTGCGTTGGAGTCAGCACTTGTCCTAAGTGTCATGTGTCCAGCCCTAGTATTCCTCCTATATGTTCTAATATTTGTTTATTTGTTGCAGCACCTCTAGTTGAGGCAGATGAAGAAACTGATGAAGAAAATTTTCTTCTGTGGAGATTGGAGAAAGGAGTTGCTGAAGGCTCAACAGAGATCCCAAAAGGTATATGTTCCTTTTTGTACTGAAATTTTAGAAATATTAATTAAATCTATAAATACTTATTCTTCAATACTTCTGTGAATAATCCCTGAAGAAACTTTTTTTCCTTGCTTGATGCTTCAGAAATGTTTGCACTTCACATTTCTGATTAAGAAAATATAGTATTTTGCAAATGACTCGAATTCTATACTCTGTGTGCTGGTTAGGTTAAGAACTTTTTTATTTGGACTCCATATGCGTATAATTATAACCTGTAATGATTAGAACTGTATTATAATCATTTTTATGAAATGTTGCATTATGAAAAGGTTCCACCTTGTTCCTCTCCCATTCTTCGTCCATTTTCTCATCTATGCTTTTAATTGCGGCAAGTAGGGGAAATCAAATTTAATTCTTCTACCACGGCTAAGAACAACTTATTCAGTAGTGTTTCTGTATTTTCTGTGATGGTTCTACTTCCTACCAATTTGGCATTGACCCACTGGAAGCAGTTATCGAGAAAATGGCCTGACAAACATTTCAACGTATAAAGGGACAAGATCTTAGGCTACTTTCCTTCATTAAAAAGAATCCTAAAAGTTCTGTTTGTGGAAGCCAAGACCTTAATATCTTAAGCCTCAAAGCTTGTTTTGAACTCAATTTACCGAGCTTGATTACATCTAAACTGGTTATTATAAGTTCATTGGCGAATTACCATTTGCTGATTAACTTTTGGTTTTTTTCCGTGTAATTATTCAGTCTTATTCAAACTTGCCACCAAAAGCGAATTAAAAAAATTCTTTGGCCGTGTGCTAAAATTTCCCAGATTTTGATTGAAAAGTTCAATCTAGTTGTACATTTATTCGTGCACGTTCAACTTCTGAACTAATGTGGAAAAAGAATCACAACAGAACAATATACATATGTTCCATTAACCTATGAAATCGACTTCTCTGTCTTTATCAGAAAGATCACTGAGTCTTTATCGCTCTGGTTCAGTTGCATTGTAGGTGCATATATATAAGTTTGGAGCTACAAATTTGAAATTTTTTGTGATATCTTGTAGGTGAGGGAATTCCACTGGAATACAATCTTGCTGGTCTAAACGCAATAAGCTTCGATAAAGGATGCTATGTGGGCCAAGAGCTCATTGCTCGTACTCATAACCGTGGTGTTATTCGAAAACGTTTGATTCCTTTGAGGCTTCTGGATAATAGCGGAAAAGGTACGATTTCCTAATAGTTTCCATGTCACTCACCATCTTGGTGTGTCTCAACAATTTCTCTTTGTTGATTCAGAGGTGGAACAAGAAGTTGCTCCAGGTTCAGAAGTGAATGACAAGACATCTGGAAAAAAAGTCGGGAGAATCACGACTGCACTTGGATCTCGTGGTCTGGGACTTCTGCGCTTGGACGAAGCTTTCAAAGTCACGAGCACCTTGACCATAAAAGGACAGGAAGACATCAGAGTTGAGACCATTAGACCAGAATGGTGGCCATCTGAGTGGTTTCTAGATCATCAAGTTATTGAAGCTGCTTAGAGCGTTCCTTTTAGGGATTCCATATTGCTGACCTACTTTTTGCCTTAGTACATCCAAACTAATGGAAGTTCCAGAGTTCGTCACATCGGGACAGAAAATTGGAGGCCATTGTGACTGTGGTTCGCTGTAATTTTATGCAACCTTAGCGCAAACTTTTCAATCCTTGGCAGCTTTTGTAGATGCATGCCGGGAACCTTGATAACAGGTCGATAAATAACTGCAAAAGTGATGACTTCTCAAGTGAGACATGTTAAATAATTATCCAAGCGATTTAATAAGAGCAGTGGCGTTGCTTGTTTATATATCTAGTTCATGCCTTCTTTGTTTGTATAGCATTCGAGGATTTGTATCTGAAAATTCTTTTTTCTTTTTTGCACGATTTACTTGGTTACTTTTTCTGCATTTCCTGAGTTGAAATTCCATTTGCTCTATGAAATTGTTTTACGGGAGCTGTGTGCATTAAATGAACGGAAAGCAACCAACCGGGATCATTCAATACAACTGTATGAACACAATACAAAGGTAAATTCATGGAAAATACATTTTTATTGAACATTACATAACTTTATTGCATTGAAAAAGCTATACTATCATATGGATCCCCTTGTTTTGAATGATCCACTGAACGAGGGTTATTATTTATTGTATTCTAGTAGTAATAATGAAACGATTCTTTTCGTAGGAGCGAAGAGGAGAACCATTGCCATCACCATTATCATAGTCTTCATATTTTGGGTAAAATACTTCATAAACGACAATAAAATGAGTATTGAAGTAGAAAAAACTATGAAATCTGGAAAATATATTGAATAAATGAATCAAGTAATTCACTATCAGGAGATCATCTGCCTACAACGAACATCATTATTCAAACAAAATTGCTTATTCAAGGTAAATAATAGGGTGTAACGCCGGTTACTTTATGGCAGCCCATCAAACAATATAATATACACCATAAATATCAAGAAAGTGGTTTTACCAACTTTATAGAGAAGAAACATTGACGTACATTCTCATCAATGGTCCAAAAATGTTACCATTAAAACTACCTAATCTTGACAAGGATTAGAAAAAAAACCATGAAAAATCGGTTCATAAGAAATCTTTTTATCGCTTATACATCCCCTGTCATTTCGAGGACTAGATGGATGAAGCAAAGTAGCATCACTCAATCGTGTGCGTCCAGCCACTGATTGCATAATAGTTGCTTTTATTTCTGAACAGGAAAGACATTGTAATGAGATACAATACAAAGTAGTGTGGTGCCTCCCTCAAAACGAAAAGCAAACAAATGATAATGTACAAAGTTCATCTACACAAGCTATCTAAATTCTGACACTTCCAATCATTGTACAAGGTTCCTGGGTCGAGAGGCGGCAAATTGAGAATGATAAACTCGCATGTGAAGTTCGACAACACTTTAGTAGCCGCTTTGGTTTGCTCATTACTACTGTTAAACCCGTGAAGCAAAAGAGGCGCATTTTCCAAATTCTGAGAATCCGTACATTCTGGAGCCAAAGGCAGTTCATTTGCATTCGAAGTGTTAACAGAGTCCCTCTTATCATCTTCTGGTGCATCATCAGTATCTCCTCTACCGTTGTTTTGTTCACTTGAACTCCCACCAGCACCATCCTTCGGCAGGCCTCTGACCAAGTCTGGTCGAGCTTCAACACCTACTCGTCTTAGGTGTAACTGTTTTGAAGATATTAATCAAGTAATTATTGGTGGTCTACTTGCACGAGCACGAATCGCAAATACAAAAAAGTTCTCCACAAATACCTGAAGATGAAGATTTACTTCATCCGGTCGTGAAAGAAAAGGAAAATCACCGCCGGTCTTGAGAGACGCTAGTCTGGCACCAGGGTACATTTGGATCACTTGATCTTTAAGTTGCTGAGGAATTGCACAAAAATCATTTGTCTTCAAGCAGCCGTAACCACACCAAAAAAGTCATAGTCAGATAACTTTTCATCCCTGTACTCAAACTTATCTTAATTAACAATCATAAGATTTTAAAACTTTAAATACAAATCAAGACATTTATTTCATCTAATGTAAGCCTAGCTAGTCCAGTATCCAAAAGTAGGAGCAGAAATAACAAGTTTGCTGAGAAAATTTAAAATCCTTCTGACAAAAGGATAGTCTAATAAACGCACTTGGAAGAATAGCATCTAAGTTTGCATGTTTGGTACACATTACTGGATAATACTAGACAGTATAATAAGCAAAAAAAATTAGCTTTTTTTATCTTGACTACTGCTGTAGAGATCATCCAATCCTCTCTACCAAAAGCAAACATAAATAGATTGACACATACACAAAATAAGTAATCTATGATGCACCAACACCGACACATGCATCCGACACGTTGATCTAAAGTTAAAATATCATGACACATTAATCTAAAGTTGTGCGAACCTACATCCATTATAGTGATTAAGGAATCTGAAAGCAGAAGTGGTCCTACTGATGCAGCATCAACCGTCAAACTCAATCTGGAAGCCAAGTCTTCTCTCGACAGAGTTTCAACCTGCAGGGAAGTTCATAATTTACAGATTAAGTACTCAAAAGAATACTACGGCCTAGTAACTTCACTTGGTACAAAACTCTAGGTAACCTATTGAACTGTGTTAATATTGTAAAAAAAAAAATTCAAAAATAACAATCAAAAAACAAAAAGATGGGTCGTTTTATCTTTACCAATGAAGAAGAGACACTTCTGTTCATAAATGTAATTCCTGAGGTAAGGATCTTTATATTTCATTTGACTATTAATCTACAGGTAAGGGATAGTGCCAAAACCCCTATATAAGTTTAGGTAGGAGCTTACTTAAAATTGGAAGGAACGCAAAATAACACTTTAGGTCATAGATGGACACCTTTTGATATTATTTGATAATANGGTAAGGGATAGTGCCGAAACCCCTATATAAGTTTAGGTAGGAGCTTACTTAAAATTGGAAGGAACACTTTAGATCATAGATGGACACCTTTTGATATTATTTGAGTAGAATAACTTGGCATGATAAAAGATTATCTTCATGTGTAACAAGCACACACGCACATACACATGCCAGATACAAGGCATCATCAGTAGAAGGCACTTTCAGGAGATTTTGCCTCTTAAAAGCCCTGAAAAACAGACTCATTCATCCCAAGCAAAAAAGGGAACTAAAAAGGATTTTTTGGAAGAAAATTTCAAAAGGGGGGAGGAGAACGATAAAATCTTCTATGTTACTTCGACTCTTTTAAATGTGTGAAGTATCAACATCAGACCCTTGACACTTTTGTGACATTTGATTGATCTATAAAGTGCATCAAAGATGTTAAATTGTTTTACAACTTTTCAAATGTAAATGAATTTCATTTTGTACAGATGTATCAAAAGATTTATGTTTTCCCAGTCTTTGTATACTGATTTTACAGATCTGACAAAACCGACGTATAGACACATACATACAATTTAAGCAGAAGGGTGTCTGCAATGAATACCTGGCACCATATTTGAGCGAATAAAAGTAAATTAACTTAGTAACAGTATTTACAACAGAGGTAGAATGGCCAGCAGATCCATAAGTATGAATTACCGCTAACTGGTGTTTGAACAAGTAATCCCATTGAGAATCATCACTATTCCCTTAATTATCTAGTACAACTTTAGTTCATCATGAACACCATGTTTGCTTCACAACTTCTTTTTCACCCATTTTTCTAGCTGGAAGGAAGTTTTGAGAACAATTGCCACCTATCACATAATAAATTTACTACCAATCATCCCAAATGTAAATCCTTCTTTATGGTCATGGATTCTCCTGGGGTCTAAAATAGAGCAGAAAGCTGACAGTTACCACTTTAAATTTTCTTCAGTGGATAAATAATATGAATTGGATCAAGAAGAAATTGATCCACTTTGAAGGCTAGAAAGGGAACAATATATGATTTGAGAAGATAATGACTAATATTAGATCAAGCTCGTGTGCATCCAATTACAAGTACAGCCTCATGGATAACATACATGGGAGCCCATGGCATGGCTGCAGAAAAACTACTTGTCTCCAAAAATGTGTTTGAGAGTACCAATGACCTAACTCGTCGTGGGCGATGCTGTGCAAAAAGTTGAGCTAAGAAGCCTCCAAGAGATGTGCCATAAAGATGTATCTGGTAAATACAAATGAAACAGCCACTTCAGTTTTTTATTAACTAATGTCATCACATCCGTTACAGACCATAAAAGAGTACGATGTACGGTAAAAAGCGGTAGGTTTCTCTTCAAATAAACTTTCAAGAAAATTGATTGTTTCTTTGAAACTCGACAATAAAGATCAACCTCTTTGTTGTACCAAGACACAAAGTGATCCTTGTATCCTCATCCTGTTGAGTTAGACCCGCGGTGGCATATTTCCGGTAAGGAAAATAGTATTGGAAAGTTAAAAACAAATCAATAAAAATATTTTCATATATAATTCTGATGTGTGAAGTAACTGGACCTACGTTCTACTGATATTTATTTCATTTGTCAGTCGCACTTTTATTGAATTTTGGGTTATGCTAATAGTTGGTAATTTTCAGTCTACCAAGTGGTTCATAAGTTTATTTGATCAAATATGTGTATTTATATGATTTTAATTCTTGCGTCTCAACTCTGACATCCTATATGTTCAAGAATTCCTTGTGTTTTGTCCATGCCAATTCAGCATAGGTCTAGGGTATAAAAAAGGAAATATTTTTTCACACGAACAATATGCCACATTTCCTACCAATTCACCTGTGTACGACAATACCATCCGAACGACCATAAAGTTTAGACTACCAACAACCTTGTGTTCCCAGTTTTACTGTCAGAAAACACAGTGCCTGTCCCAAATTTATTATGCTGGTCATGCTACTGCTGCCAACAATCTCAGCCAAAAGTGTTGAAAGGATAAAAACAGGAGATAACAATTTCCATCTGAAGCATAGGCATCATGACAATCATTCCAAACTATAGTTGAATGTAACCTAATTGATGTTAAGTTTGTAAAGATATAGCATCAACTCTTTTCTATTTCTTTTTTGAACAATATACAGCACAAAGATGAACCATGTTTCAAAATAATAAAATTTATAACAATGAGAAAAAGGAAACCTCAATAAGCAATCTCGATGCATGTATTTTCCTGGAGTTCAATACTTTGTAATAATAATTTCTAGTGGAGAAGGATGATAATTAGAATTAAAGTACCGAATGACTGAACTTCACTAACAAATTCACTAAAATGTGTACAGGTGCAGGTACAGAGATAGCTAATGCCCATAATTTAATGTAGGATCTTTGTAACGACTCTGGCACACTCTGGCCCAGCCAACATAATTGGGCAATCATGTCTAGAAATATTAACTGCCCATATTCTTTTACAACAGTCACACTATCTGCACACAGCTGATGTGACAGGACAATTTGTACTCTCCCACTCAAAAAAGCATGACATGCCCATCACATTCAACCCATAGTCCATGACCTACTCCACTAGTCAAAACACGCAAACAAGTTGCTTCATTTTCTTCCCAATTCACCAGTGTACAACAATACCATCCAGGAACAAGGATAGCCTTGGTAAGCTCATGCACCTCAAGCATCAGGTAGAATTTCAAATTTAAAAATCTCAACCATTGCCCATGGCAACTTTGTCTATATTTGAATCTGCATCAAGCCTTTCAAAGGGTCCTCTAAATAATACTTCAGATAATCATATCATATTACGGATTTCCGTAGAGAGAAAAATCCTGTCAGTAACCTAGAGAAATATTTGAACACTGCTAGCGACACTTTTGTTATACCTTAGGATAAAAACCTGTTCCATGTGAAAGGCAATTCTCCAAAGCAAAAAACACAAGGAAAAAATGAAGAGTTTTATGTGAAATAATTTACTCTAGCTAGCTTTAATGAACACGAGATATTCAGGTCAATCATAGCACAATATATTACACAAGGAGTCAGTATTGTTATGATGAAATTCGAAAAAGAAGGCATTTAAGCGAAATAAGGATTGGAAAGATGAAACTCAATGATTTGACAGACAGAAATCTTACATGATGAACGTCAATAGCATCCAGAAACTTTTCAAATGCTTGAATCCACTCGTGGTGGTTCCACACACGTGGAATATCAACAGATATGACTCGGTAACCCTGAAGAAGATTTACTTCATTTTGTCAACTATAAGATGTGCTCTATCCCAAGTACAAAACTAAAAGATCCAGAACTGCAAGAAATAAAATAAAACAATATTCTTGCTATATACCAAGTCCCTTTTGCATTATACCAATAACAAATGACATAGGATTTACACAGTGTCACATGAATAGATACATGCCATAAAATGATTAAAATGATACCTTTCCATAGCAAAGTTTAAAAAGGCGAAACTAAGTACTAAGGCGGTTTTTCGCCTCGAGGCGGATTGAGGCATAAGCCTCACAAAAAACAAAAAATCTAAGTAAAATATTTATAAAATAATACAAAAATACAAAAAAATCAAAGTTGGAACATATAGTATGGATATATGAGTTTTAGAGTTTATACAAATGTTGGATAAAATCATGTGTGTTAATTATATAAATCAAAACATTTATAAAATTTATAATTTCCAGATGTATATATGAAGCAACTAATTGCATGAGAGATTTACTGAACCCTAAGAAGAAGAAAACAAAAAAGAAAAGAGGAAAAACATACATGAACCGATGAAGAAGAAGATACTCTTCTTGAATTCTGACTTTTGAATTTTTGTTGAATCTGTTCCGTTTTTTGTCCTCTAATTTCTGGCTGCCGTTTAGTTTTCTAGGTATTTTATTGTTTTGTTTGGGCCTAAAATGCCTTTTTAAATGAGCCATTTTCTTTTTTTAAAAATAGCACTTTCTGATTTCTTTTTATACAATTGAAAAATCAAATTTTAAATAAGGCGCATGCCTCATGCTCCATGAGACGCGCGCCTTGAGGCGTGCGCCTCAGATTTAGAGGCGTGAGCCTCATATTTTTAGCCTAAAAAATACCGCCTCGAGGCATACTACATGCGCTTCACAGTGAGGCGGGTTGCAAGACGAGCCTCACTATTGCCTTTTTATACCATGTTCCATAGAAGTGGAAATGGATATTTCTGGAAATTAAAGTTCAATAATGATGATAAAAATTGTATATCTAAAGAAAAATGGAAGAATAGGGGGATGTTTCTAGACATGGCAATATAAACAAGAATACTCATCCAAGCTGTAGGAACATGTACATGTATACCGAATATGGGATTGTAATGTAGTTTTAATCTTAATTATTACATTATGTTCCTCTCTCTTTACTTCATTAGCTTCAAGTGAGTGACTGAGTGAGAAGATCATTTATTTTCCTCATTAGCTTTCATCCCAAGTATTGAGAGGATTCTAAAAGTTTTGAAGGACAGAAGAGATCATTTCTGCTGATAAGGGGAAGATTAACCTCTATTCAATTAGTTTAATCAAATATTCTCATCTTTTATATCATTCTTAAGGATGCCAGTTAAGATTGTCGCAAGTTTGGTTTGGACCAAATTGGATGGGGTTTCAAAATAAGTGTAAGAAGTTCCCTCAGAAAACCTTGGAAGTTCAAATCCAAAGGATTTTCTTCTTTTACCTGATTTATAAAAGTGGATGAGGGTGCAGCCTGCTGGGATGTGATTTTTCTTGTTGGATTGGTACTTGCTCCCTTGCTTCTTCATTCCCAAGACTCTAATCTTTCTTTTCTTAAAACATTTCCAACACATTCTGTTGATTCACTACTTAATGACATAAATGGATTGGAATTTTCAGTTTCAAATGTAAGATATTATATTTGTTGTGTTTATTGATCATTCTCAATAACCATTTCCCAGACCTTCTCAAACTGATAAAATGTTGTGAATGTTTAAGTACTTGGAACCTTTTTCTCTCGTAGGTCATTCTTCTGTGCCCTTGTTGATTTTCCAAACCACCCCATCTTTGTTCCATTCAGATTCAATTGAAATATAGGATCCTTTACAAATCAATATCCTTCCATGACTGGTGTACGTACATATTAAAATTGCTAGTTGTTAACCTGTGAGTTGACTCCAAAAGAAACATCCTTATATATCTCTCCCCTTCATGGTGTGTTAAGCGTAGAAAGGATTCAGAAGGTATTGATCACTCAGTTTTACATTGCAACATGGCTCTGATGTAGACTTCTTCAGGAAGCCAGCTTTATTTTGGTTGTAATGGATTACCCCTTGAAAAGACATTGTGTTTGGTAAGGGCGCGAGGGTTATGAGCATGTGGAATATGACAGTCTTGGCTATGTTTCAATAACTTGGATAGATAGAAAGAATGGGATATTTGAAACCTGAGATCAAGAAGCTTCTACGTTAAGTTTCTTCTTAATTATCCTTAGCTGAAAAGCTTTATTGTATTCTTAAGTTTTTTATTTAGTTTGGTTTCAGTGGGTTCCTTGTCCTCTATGATGCACCGAGACGGACACGTGTGTCCGACACGATACGTGTCGGATACGCCGACACGCAATTTTTAAAAAAAGTACAAACACGACACGTCATCTACTCGTTGATTAAAAATTCTTCATTTATATAGTATAAATTTAGTTTTATACTTGTTATTAATTTTTCTTGTAGAAATATTTTAAATATGAGTACCTATTTGTTATTGCTAATAACTTTGAATTAACAATATATAATATTTCTAATATAAAAAGAAAAATGATTACGGTAGAGTGTTCGAGAAGTGTCGATATCGACTCGTGTCCGACACGTGTCGGAAACGGACAAGCTACCCTAATTGAAGTGTCCGTGCTACAGAGCTTGTCCTCCAATCAATTTGTATTTAAGCTTCTATAATTAATAAATTCAAGTTTTTCTATCAAAAAAACTTCAACCACACAACTTGGCCCACTGAAGATATACTTTATACGTCGATGGTTTACCTACTGGATAGCTTTAATTACTTGAACATAAACTAAGCGTCCAACTACCTAAATTTCTATAATTACTTATCATTTTTGTATTATATACCAATTCTATCAAGCACTTCTCATAATACTATTGAGTTATTTTTTGCTTCCATGTGCTTATGAGGTAGAAATAAAGGAAAAAGGGTCAAGACCATGAGTGAATAGATTCTATTGGTAGAATTGGAATGCTTAACGCCAATTGTATTAGCATCGTCCGGTATTAAACTAGATTTGAGTAGGGATGGCAACGGGTGCCCGCGCGGGGTTGACATTTATATCTATATATTTTTTTTTACTTTTCAAAATCTTTCTAGGGTAATTTGAAAATTTGAATAATGGGCTTGGGTAATCAGATCGGGTTTGGGCATAAAAAAGTTGGGTTAAGGTGTTTAAAAACAAATTATGAGTTTTCTTTTTAAATAAATATATAATCGGAGGCGCCTGATGCCCCATCAGGGGGGGAATTCTTGCCCCGTCAGGGACAGGGCACAGGTATTTCTGGTAAAATTGCCATCCTCAGATTTGAGGCTTCCTTATTAGTTAGAAATGTCACTTAGGAGCTTAAGTGACTCACGATTGCACAATCGGAGACATCAAAGTTGATACGTTTGGATCACACGATCTTATTTAGGCAGGGACTCCAAATATTACTAAACGACTATCTAGGTAGGGCCCCCATGACATGACATTGTAGCAATAAAAATCCTCATTCAGTTCTAAACTGGATGTCTTGAACTGACTTTGTTCTAATTAGACATTTGTTTCATTGCATTACTTTAGAGAAAAGTGCACAGTGATGATGAAAATAACATACACAATAGTTTATAAAGTTTAACTAAAGAAATAATATTAGTATGTACAATAGCGGCCGAGAAATAAACAGCCTGACCAGAAAAAAAAAAGTGAAAAAAGATTTCAGATTGGAGGACTGCATAAGAAATAGATCTTTTGTGAATGGAACTGATTAGGTAAGAATGAATGTCTATCCAAAGAATTCTTACTACTTTCAAGAGCAAAAACCTATTGGGCACTCATTTAACAAGGCTAATGATGAGATTGCCTGCACCAATACAATTTTTTCAATTGAAAAGTGTGCATACAAA
>CAIGRF010038414.1:0-14168 GCA_903798235.1 Fraxinus ornus | reverse complement strand
CACGTGGCACCATTAACCGTCGAACATGTGCATAGAAACCCGTGCCTATAAATACCTCCAAGGTGAGAAAGGTATAGTTTCTTGAAACCTGAACTACGTGAATTCGCACCATACATTTTCCTTACTTCTCTAAAAAACCAGTTACTAATTCTCACGCCGGAGGTACAACGGGGGAGAAAGCCCCGACCTCTTTTTGAAGGTAATAATCGTAGATTGGAGTAGCCGGATCATCATATCAGAAAAGGTTGACTTGCAACCATTTCAATGGCGGAGGACTATCAATATTTTTAACCTATTTACATATTCCATGATTCTATACATCTTAACCGATAGAAGAATGAGTGGCTGAATTTGGATTTGAAAATTCAAATTTCCTTACGTGGGGTTGATATTTGATCAATTATTAGAAATGTGTGAAACGCTTTACATTATTATATTGGATGGAAATAGCGGTCAATTACTTCAATTAATTATCTAATATATTTCATGACGTGGGGATAGTTTTGTTACAACTTACAAGTGCAGAAAAAATTGACATAATTCTTACAAAAAAACACTCAGCAAGTTTTCATTGGATTTTGACACAACAAGCACAGAAAATGTACGAATGTTGCCAACGCAGCACCTGTATCATTTCTATCAATAATTTCCTATACCTACGAAATTATTCCTATGGGGAAGCTGACATTTACTATTTATTAACTGAACGAAATTATTCCTATGGGGAAGCTGACATTTACTATTTATTAACTGAACGTCGAATCAATTGGGAAAGATCAAGTCCCCGTTTAATTCTCTTTATTTTAAAACTCTTTATTTCTTATATTCATTCTCAAGTACATTCACAATATAAAATATTTTACTGGTAAGTCCAAAACTTTTCCTACATTTTAACCATGCATTCTTCGAAAAATCATTATTTAAAATATCATTTTTTTTTCTCAATTTCTTTTTATAATGACCATCAAACTAGGACTAAGAGATATTGTCACACTTTGTGATATACATTAACACAAGGGGAAGGATCTTCCACAAAAACTGGAATTAAAATGGAAGTTGTTTTACACCATATATCTTAATTGTAATTGATGTTGATGAATTCGCATCATATATCGTGAAAAATGGAACGCTATTAATCAGTTTAATGTACACTAGGGACTGTTAGCTTTTTTTTTTTTTTCCACTAACTTTGTCTGTTTAATCAGTTCAATATACACTATGAACCTGTTTGTCAGAATGTTTCGCTGATTTTGATTGATTTCGAGTGACACATTTTATGAGATGTTGGAAGAACCAATGGTCATTAACTTTTTGAATGGTATTTTTAAGAGGTATTTAGAAGTAAAGGAATGGTATTCAATACCATCAGTGTCAAATACCACTTTAGATAACAACTGTATGTCATTAAATAATATATTTATTTAAATTTAATGTCACATGATTCATTTATTTGAATCTATCAAGTGTAAACCTGCCTAAGTTGATTTTAGATAGCATTAATTATTCTTAGCTTCACAACTATATTCACTTTTTCTCCATCTTATAATTCAATAGAAAATGGATAGAGTTTATTTAAAGCAAGAATAATTAGTCCAAGCAAACCTTGTAAGTCCATATTGAATGGTAACGAGTGACATGCACATTGATTATATGTATTTATATATTATTTTAACTTTCAAAACCACGGGATAATAAACTATCGTGTATAGGTGGGACTCTTTTAAAAGTCGTATCTAAAGATACCCAAAATCGAACCCCTAACAAAACCCGAAAACTAATATTTTAAAAACTCCATAATCGGTATCCAAAATTCCCAAGCATTCCCTAAGTGATGGGTAACAACATGTTTAATTCAATATTTTATTTGTTTAGTTTTAATTCATTTAGCACCTGTTTGAGCCACATTAAAATTTTCATTCTCATTTTTCTACTCATTTTCAAGCACATATTTTTCAATAAAATATAATGTGGCTCAAACACATCCATAGTATTTACTGTTTTTTATCTAGGAGTTCATTCTAATTAGAAGTTTTATTAAAATAGATATGTTTTCAAGAGTTTGTATTTTTTAAAAAGTTAGTTAGGAGTTATTGTTTAAAATAGACTGTGAGAGGCCTTTATTTTTTTATTCAAACTTAAAATCGATATGATGACATCAACTATGCCATGTTGGGTGTCTATTTAATTGACTTAACCAAACAATTTCATTTACAACACCATATTTCAGGAATGTGTAACGTTGTTAAAAGTTGGTGGGTTCCGTGAAATATTTGAAAAAGTGGATAAAAATTGTATGTACAATTAAATGTGCGATTAAAAATGAAGTTTGACCAACTTTTTAAAAAATGAAAGTTTTACGAAACTAACGAACCACTTCATACAAAAAATAAGTTAAAGGTGAGCATTGTAGCATGGCCTTAACTCGAAAGTGTAAAGACACATAATAATGGAAAAGTACATCTAGAATCATACAACCCAAAAAATATCTCACTGTCTTGACCAGAGTATATAGATGCAACCAGAGTTAAACTTGAGTTGAGCTTGAAAACCATAGTGCTCCACTTGACCAAGTAAAAAAAAGAAAAGAAAAGAAACGACATCCCAAAAAAACTGTCGGTGAACCCAAACTCACATGTAATGTCATGAAACCTCTCTGCATCTATAGGCACATGTGACATGACACGCTAAACACTATTTTGCTTGTTGCTAACACTTGAGCAAGTAGTTTGGTATTCTCTAGAATGTCATCGACCATCACTAGTTGGTTAATAACGTTGGTCCCCTGAACTTAACGCATCTTTACTAATTTTTTTTATGTGGTGAAGGGTCCTTAATAGATAAGAATGCTAAAATTGATGGTAGACACTATTAATAAGTGAAACCTATCTACGTATTCCATGATTCTAGACATCTTGGCGATAGCAGAAATGAGTGACTGAATGAGGATTTGAAAATTCAAATTTCCCTCTGTGGGGTCGATACTTGATCAATTATTAGTGATAAATTATCTTGTCTATGTTATGTCATGTGGGGAAGCTGACCTGTATTATTTTGTTAATTGAACGTTGCATCAACTGAGAAAGATTAAGAGATATTGTCATATCATTTTGTGATATACACGAGAAGGGATTTTCCACACCAGATGAAATTGGAATTTTCAATCCTTGATTAAAATTGTTTCTTACCATATATATCCTGAAAATGGATTTAAGAAGTTAGTGCACGTTCATTTTTACAATTTAGGATTTCTATGAATCAAAAAGTTCAAGTTAGATTGTGGTGGAAGTTGATGAATCAAACAGCTAATTATTTACAATTCGAGCCTTTTACTTTTTTGCACTGTTTATAAAATTAAGTGATTTTTTATTTTTTATGTTTTATAATTCGTGTCAATTTAATTTGATATATTTATAGCTTGGGTTGTGGTGTACTTTTTTTTTATTATTTTGAGTTCTTGGTTCTCTTTTGAAATATAATTTCCTTTTTTATTCAAACATAGTGAGTTGAATATATAGAATACTAATAAGTGCGTTTTGTGCACTTATTTGGGTCGTATTACTATAGTATAATGTTGTCAAATTATTAATTTTTAGTTGGGTGAATTTTCTTTTGTTTTTAGTTATGGATTTGCTTGAGGCAACTGGAAAGGGGAGAATGATAAATTGGTCATTGTATGGAAGTTTGGGGATCAAATTCTGCATTTTGGAAATTGAAGGACTTGAACTAAATTAAAAAAAGACATTTTTTGCACAATTAATTGGACTCAAGGATTGAATTACAATATATTAAAAGAATTGAGGACTTGGAGAAAAATAATTTATTAAAGTGCCTCAAATTAGGACTTGGAATGAAATCCAATCAATTTGTTGGCAATTAGAAAAACAGACGAGAAAGGGGCTGGGACCAGGGTTGAATTTGAAAAGAGTTGGTTTGCTTTTTGACTCCTTTTGGACTAGAAGGCTCCGTTTGATGATAGGTCGAATTTTTCATGGAAAATGGAAAATAATTTTTATTTTTCAATTTTTGTAGTGTTTGATTGACGAAATTTTCTGGGGAAAATATTTTCCAATTTTTTTTTTTGTTTTGTTTTTTTGAAAAAAAAAAAAATCTTGCAATTGGAAGAAATTCTATACACAATGGTAAAAACGATTTTCACTTTTATTGACAATTTTCATACAAAACAAAGCCAAACGAATAGTATTCGGTATGATTATTTTTTTTTTCAATTTTTTTTATTTTTGACAATTGGAACAAGTTCGAGACCTAATAGTTGAAATATTATCACTTTAATAGACAATTTTCATAAAAAACGAAGTCAAACGGACTCCAAACTTTCAACATTTTTCATAGAAAATTATATCAATCAAACAAAATTAATTACAATTCCTAGTAAAACAATTTCCAGGAAAATCTTTTCTCAGTAACATATTTTCTTTCCACCCATTTTACACCTTGCAATCAAACGGACCTAAAAGTGGTGGTTGAAGGAAATTAAAAAATGAGTCATTTTTGAGTGAAACATGGGCGGCTGAAGAATATATATATACACACAGAAAAATTAAGTTTTTAATATTGAATGATTGATATAAATTTATTTTTCTCTACAATTATATGCGTAATAATTGTATGAGTTTTGTGGCTTATTTTACTTTTAAAAGATTGAAAATAAGTTAAACATAGTGTCAATTATTGTATAACCCGATATAAAATAGAATATACCACTATACTTTACGTGATTTTTAAGTATTCATAAATCTTTAATTCATTTTTATATATTCGCATCCGTCATAGAAATATGATCAGGTACTCAGGTCACATGTAAAAATATATTTAATTTTATTCGATAAAGATTGTTAAACCAGTTAGGATATGGATCTTCATAATTGAATTGCATTATCAAATTCGGGATTGATATAAGGAGATTTGGGATCATAATACGTTTTTATCATCATATTTTTATATAACTTGCATTTAGTTATAACTTTGCATTAATTTTAGTAATTTAAGAGTTCCATTCATACGTAATTAAGTGGTTATAATCTAGTTATAGAAACTTCAATTGTTTCGATTAAGGTTAAGTTTATTACAATTTCCGTGAGAATGATACTTGAACTCAAAATTTTATTTTACTACTTGTTAACGAACAATACACTTGCGGTAATTCAAACGAATAATATTTTCGCGACAAATGCGATTTCTCGATACTATATAATTATGTATCTAATTAGTTTAAGAGTGGAGGAATTTAAGTATTGTCCATAATTATAATATAAGATATAACATGTCACACTTGTTGATCAAATAAAATTTATTACGAAAAAATAATTTCTTCTGAAACTATTATTTAATTTTTTGATGTTTTGATTTTCTCCTCTTTTCACGATTTTTAGTTTCCATTATTTTGCCTCTTGAAGATTTCTTATCTAGATTTTCTTTATTGTACAAATATCGACGAGTGTCAGTGTGTTAGTTGAAAAACTCAAGTTCGACCCTAATAATACCTAGATGGGGGTGAATATGTATTTAATGCGGAATTAAAAATAAATATGAATTAAACAGCAACAAGTCACTTTTAATTCTTATCTAGATGGTAATCAAACAATCCAAATTATCCTATATTGAATTACCGCAATTTGAATGTAATAAATAGTAAAACATAAAGTAGTAAAGAACACAAGAATTGTTCATGGAGAAACCCAATTGGAAAAAACTCCGGTCACTTTGCCAGTCAATTCACTCTAAACGATTCAGCACTTACAGTCTACCGGACTAGACGACGACACGAACTATCTAATCTTCTGATTACAATTCGACAGCTCTCGTGAATTCTGTGCTCCCCTGCACCAATTCAAACTGCAATAACCAACGCTCTCCTGGTACTTCGCTATTCCGCAGTAACCCCTAACTTGGTAGAATCGTCTATCTCCTGTGGATCATGAAAAACAACCCGTTCTTCACATACTGAAACTCTAATCGTCTTCCTTGATCTTCAACACTCTCTGACAGATATGTAGGAAGTTTATTTTTGATATTTGGATATTGGATTCAATGTTTTTCTGACCTTTCGATATTTTTCTGACCAAAACACTCGATCAAGATGAAAGTTGAAAGAAGTAATCAATAGATCTCTCACAGATGAAGCTCTCGCAATTATCAACCTTAAGAATTTCGTTCGGATGTGTTCTGATATTTATAGATAGGTCAAGAAAATCATAGGTCAAGAAAAAAGCTTTAAAAATGCGAAAATAAAATTTTCCGTATAAAGCGTTCACTCGAGCGAGAGGCTAGCGATAGTCGAGCGACAGGGTGTCGCTCGAGCGAAAGAGGGGGCGATGGTCCAGCGACAGTGTTTATGTTTTTGCAGCTCGAGCCATAACCTGGCGACAGTCCAGCGAAATTTCGCGCCGTTTTCTCCTTTGTTCCAAACTCGAAACCCTAAACCTATTCAACTAACTTTTAACATATTTGCACATTACTCCTTGAACTTTCATCAACTATCAATTAAAGTCATTTTGTCTATAGAATAAGCCAATTACAAAATTAACTAAAACCTAACATTAGTTATATGTATCGAAATGACATATATAAAAATGTTACTTAAATATAATCTAATCGAGATCGGAACCAACGGTTCGAGTTTGGGTTTAGTTCCAATAATTACAAGGGCATGAATAGTTTCATTTATAAAATACCTGAAGTATAATGAGTATTTTTGGGAATTGAGATATGCAGATCGACAAACTTGACACCCAGACCTAATGACATCTCTTAATATTTATTTTAAGTAAACAATCACTTAAAAGACAAAAATTCAATTATACATAAAAATTGGTTATAAATGTTGTAAAGCTAAATGAACATGAGAGAAACATAAGAGAAAAAATAGAGAGTCATACTCAAGTGTATAATTTATTGAAAACCAAGGTCCTGTATTTATAGGACTCAAAATGAGAGTTACCATTAGATTAGATTAGACTCTTCTAAAATAAATAAGACTTATCTAATTATTCTTATAAGACAAATAGATATCAATAATAATCTCATATTTTCACAACATTCCCTCTTTGATAACTATTTGCTTAATAATTGCTTCCTTAAAATCTTATTTTTAGCAAAAATCGGTGAAATAAAAATATCAAACGAAAGAAAAAGAATACAAGTAATTATAATAAGATTGGAGCATTAAAATGCTACCTCGTTAAACCTTGTCAAGAAAATCTAATAGGACAAAACTTGAGTTTAGGAAAAAGAGTACACTTGTTCCCCTTGATTTCAATAAATGAAAATTCTTTTATCAAGTCATCCATATCTTGTAGTCAATATCTTTAATATCACAATTCTTGTGAAGTGTGTTTCATATTGTTGTGTTATATCTTTCGAGCAATATCATCTAGAATATTTGGTTTGGTGACTTTAATAACACAATGGTTCGAAAAACATATCTTATTGTTTTCTTCAAGTGTCTCATACACAAAATTATAATAGAATCATAAGTTACATTGAATGTAAATGTCTTTAGATTATTTACATTCATTATTGAAAAATGTGCATTTTCGTTACACTTACTAGGAAAATTGTTGTGGAAAAAATCTAAATGAAGAAAAAAATACAGTATTTCTTTGAACGATCTTGAGTTTTATATAGTTATGCCTATATATTTTGCCTCGTAAATGGGACCATCTTTCTTATTTTCTCCCCTTTTTTTCGATTTTTTTTTTTTTTAAAGAATCGAATATCACAATGCTTCGAGCGTGTTATTTATATAATGCAATAGTTTTGTCCTTCTGAGGCATCAATATGAGATGGAGCACCTACAACTTTCATATGAGATTTTATTAGTTTCTTATAAGTTAGCAAGTTCATCTTACAATTAAATTATCATTTTATATTATCAAGTATGAGGATATAGATAACACAACAAAATACATTATGTATTATTTTCAACTACTAATTTCTCTCCTAATGATGAGAAAATAGTTCAATCACATTTACTGTTAGCAAATTGTGTTATAAAATATCACTCGTTAGGGCTTAAGATAGTTTATAGGGGTTCAAATTAGACATGTAAATTATGGTAGATGATTGTACATGCCTATAAAAAATCATTAGATGAAAACCATAAGTCCAATATAGTGGGAAGAACTTCGATATTGACATGGTGCTATTAGTTTTGTGCTATAAATGAATCAACATTCCCTAGACAGAAATATGAAGTAATTTGTTCTCAATAGTAATTTTTACAAATTAATTTGATGCGTTTAACAATCAATCGTGTAAAGTCATTTATCGTCATCTCAACCAGTATTTATCAAAAGTTTGCGATGTAAACTCACTAACATTGGCATCAGGGCGTACGCAGACATTTTGAGTTAGATGACACAATCAAACCCTATGTAGATTGAACATTTTGTTCTTAATTTTTGAATGATTTTAGCCATGTCAACGAGTCGAGTTGAGCCGAGCCATGAGCAGAAAAAAAAGCTTGGGATGATCAGCTCGAGCTTTTTTTAGCCTGAGCCGAGCCCGGCTCGAACTTTTTCCGAGCCGAGCTTGAGTTGCACGAGCCAGCGAGTTTTTTTGCCATCCCTGAATGATTCACATTTGATCCGAGAAAATGCAGATTTACATTTAAAACTCTCATTCATTAATATTTTGCTCATCACTAGAAAATGCATATTTACGTTTAAATAATTTATAGTGTATTTGATACGAATAATCAATTAAAACAATCGAAATGAAGACCAATATTCAATAATAATAATAATCAATCAAATAAACAAAAATCAATAAATATAAGTCAAATTGGGCATAGTCATTTCATATATATTGATTATTGATTATAGTGAAATTCTCCTCATTTCTGTGGATTTTTTCAATTTTGGATTTCCTTGTAAATGTTGATTTTCTTATTTTATTCTTGTTTATTTCATTTTTGTCATTATCTTGCGATCAATTCATAAAAAATCTATTGAATATAACAAAAGCTTTGTTAGAAACAATTGTGTTTATCGTTCATAATTTCCCTGAACTTCAACTTCATCTTTTAGCTGCCCCATTGGTGCTACCCCGAATATATGTAACAATTCAATAGCTAAGGCCGAACTTAGTTTTGATGTCTCATCACACATCAGATTTTCGAGGGGACTGGACTGACGTCATTGAAACAAAAACAAGATTTAAGTGATTAAATTATATAAAACAAAATCTTTTGACGAACATGAGAAATTTTGGTTTAAGGGTAGGTGAATAGCAACTACAATTATTACCGTTGAAAACATGGTGATGAAAGGTGACATATTTGTCAGACGCCACAGCACTTGAATTATTAAGCGAGTGGAAAACGCGGGGTAGTTTGCATCAACTCAGTGATAAAGCAATCATACAGCAATTGGAAATTTCAATTCTTGAATGTAATGAAAGACCAACACCCTTCAGCAAATAACAGCAGCGATATTGAATGTATAATCCCAATTACAGAAGATGAAGGTGAAGATCATCATCAGTATTTCATTGATCGCCGAATACATAAAGTGCCCCAACATATGCGATTCAAGAAAAACAACGAAGAGGATTACTACACTCCTAAGATGGTTTCGTTTGGCCCTTATTACCATGGCTTGCCAAAACTTAGAATGGCAGAAGAATTCAAGCATAAAGTCCTCACATTCTTTATTCCAAGAAGCGACGAACAATTCTTCTACTGCGAGATCTTTAAAATGATCCACCAGATTAGGAATTGTTACGTAGGAGTTTCATATGATGATGAAGCACTAGCCAGAATGATGCTTCTAGATGCATATTTCTCTATATATCTTATGGAGATGGTCTTGGCAGATGATGGAAAAAAAAACTTCTACTTCTATCAACATCTTGGACTGGCTGCAAGTACATTTGCATACCAGGATATGTATTTACTCGAGAATCAAATTCCACTCTGGGTCATTAAGCTCTTGATTAATCTAATATATGGAAAAGAATCCATGTTACTTTGTAATTTCTTAAGTTTCAGGGTTTTTGGGGATAGAAGAAGGCTAACAAGAATTCCTGAAGAAGATAATATGCAACCACTTCACCTTCTGGAAGCTTTTCATCAACTACATGTCAAAGAATATGATAATGCAGGAGAAATACTTGTCCAGCCTGTTAACAAATGTCAATGTTGGCCGTGGAGGAAAGAAAATCCAATTGAATATGAGAAATACAATCGTCAATCTCGTTCAGTCACCGATCTCAAAACAAAAGGAATCCACTTCAAACCTAGTACATGTTGTTTGAAGAATATTAAGTTCAANTTTCAGTCCACTTTCCAAGCTATTCTTTACACACATGATTGCATATGAAGCATCTCCACAAAGCAACACTGGCATTACTATATTATGTTATGTTAATTTTTTAAAATCCCTCGTTGTTAAATCTGAAGATGTGAAGGAACTGCGAGAAAAGAAGATACTCTTCAGCAGCCTCGACAGTGATGAACAAGTTGTTGAAATAATCAAAGAGATTGATACTTGCGGACTTGACTTTCACTATATTTTTGATGATGTGACGATGAGAATTGAGGAGCACTGCTGCAGCAAGGCAAAAACATGGATTGCTGAACTAATTCACACTTATTTTCGCAATCCATGGACTTTTATTGCCTTACTCGCTGCCACATTTCTTCTTTCCTTAACTTTTCTCCAGACCTATTACACAATGAATCCCAAGTAAAGGTGTGTGCAAAATTTCGTTCTTCAAGTTTTAGTTGAGATGTACTCCGACTCTTCCAAAAAAGAGTGGTTTTATGCTTATTGTACTAATCTATGTTGTTATTATGATAATTCTTATTTTGAATGCTAAATACCTGGAGACCATGTCTTCACGATGTTAGCTTATTGCCTTGCCCAGAAGATTTCATTTACATCGCTATGGTGATCAGAAAGGAAAGTAAGAGAAAGGTGGGCATATTATTTTTTCTTATCAATTAACTAACTATTCACGGTTGTTCAAATGAATTGATGGAAACATTAACATCTTATGGAAGGAAAAACCAATAAGACTAAGGCCATGTTTGATTGCCACATTTTTTTTTATGAAAAAGGTCACATCCGAAGAAAACGAATTTCACTTTAGTTGTTTGATTACAACGTGGAAATAGAAATCAGATTCTAAGGTACAACCACTTTAAGATGTATTTTCATGGAAAACGAATTTCTATGGATTTGGTAAATTTTGTTTTCCAACTAACATGAAATTTGTATTCCTTTCCACCTTTGTCTATCAGACGGACCCTAAGGGAAATAAAAAAGGGAGTTTCCCACCTCTTCACCATCCCATGTAATACCACACGAAACTTTTAGCTAATGGACAGCTAACTCAGATTTTTTGTGTCTTTTTGGTGTCGATGTCCAAAAAGCAACACACTCACGAATTCTCTCAATACTATTCCCAGTAATTTCCAACCCCTGCTTTACAATCAAGTTTAATAGATGGGCAGAACAACGCACGTGGAAAAAATCACCATTCACCCAAAGCAATCCACTAGGAAGCTTATCAGAAATCATATTGCATCGTATCAAAGTTTGTAGTACAATTATCAACAATAAAAGTAGACAACTTAGGATCAACATTCCAATCCAATAAGCTATCCATCAAAGCGTAACAATGATTCCTCTGCATGTAGACAAGGCAGATATATAAACCTACAAACAAAACAAAATCATTACAACAATGTAAAGTTTTAAAAGATATGAAAGGAATATTTAGTTCTTAAAATGTACCTCATATCTCGGCTTTGAAGCTTCTACAAATCATCTAGGAAATGTGTCGTGATAGCCATGAAATATTTCTTCTGGTTAGAAGTTCACATATTACTTATTTCGGGGGGCCCATTACTTAAAATGTACCCAATGAAACTCCCACACCCCCACCCCTTCTTTCACAGGATTCAACATCGTTGGCTTAATATTCTTTTGGTTCCGACGATGAGGATATCTCTCAAATTGATCGTGTAAGTGCCATGTCTCGATCTTATTCTCACTCTCTAGTTTGCCACAGTAATTACAAATGTCATTCTAGACTCTATTAATCTTTTACCTCTTAAAGTGGTTCCGACAACATATCGTAATCTCTCTTCTTTAGTTTGTCCGCTCTCTTTCTCATTCTCAAACCTATTGGCCGTTGCTCCAAATTTATCGTGTTCGGTAACTGAGGATTATCGAGTAGTGGTCCTAGTGGAGCACTTTCAACTGAAGCTGGAGGAATGCATTCAGACTTTTTTAGAACACTGAATGCTATCCTTCAAAATAAAAGCAAACAGAGAGCTGGATTAGTATAATACTTCACTAAACAACTGGAATTTGGACACTAATTTAACAAATTGCACAATAATGAATATAAATTGTAAAGACAAAACCTGTCAATTCATCCTCTTAAAAAATGTTACCAATTCTTATGTTTTTGTAGGGACTAACCATAGCGATAAAATTATGATAATGGAGGCTATGGCATACAAAATTAGGTTTCGTATAGAAACTTTTGTTCGTCCTAGAAAATTATGAGACAAAAACGATAAGGGTTTATCCTACTTTAAAAAAATTATTTCTTTGAATCTACACTTAAAATTGATCACATATATACAGCATTCATGCATGAATTAGGTTAACATGTAAAAGTTAAACAAATTCACAACAGAATAATGTATGCAACATAATTTTCTCAGATAACACGTGATTAAATTATCCCCAAAAATTATGTAAGTATGGTCAAACAAAATTAGTCAGTCACATATACCTGACGTATCATAAATTGAATTCTTGAATTAATCCTCGTGAAAAAAAAAAAAATTGTTATGTGAACTAGAATTGGCATAAACATAGTATCAACGTATACAAAGGAGAGAGGAATACTGCCCAACCTGATTAACCTAAACGGGCTGATTGTTTTATATTATGGTCAGGGAAATAAGTTGCTTTAGATTAAAATGGTTTAGTGAATTTTATATGGGACATTCTTTTTAGGAATAGAAATAGTGGGGAGTAATTCTAATGGACAAGATAATTGGAGAAAACTATAATTTATTATTAAAAGTTGAATGTGGGCATTGTTTTACAATCAATTTGGAGGTTTTTTTTTTTAATGGTAATTACATCCACACATAAATTTCAAATTTCAACTTAAAAATTTAATTCTTAACTTTTTTTTTTTTTTTTTAAATTAGGTTAGAATTATTGTTATTATTATTTTTAATTTAAGAACATATATAACAACCATGACTAATAATCATACTCACCCAAATTCAAAAGCCTAAGAATCTCCCCCAATTCACCATGCCCAGCCTCCCTCACTCTCACACAGGCAAAATGCTTCGTCAATAAGAAAGAAGAATAAATGGCAAAGGAAATTTGTGGAGGTGGCGGTGGCTAATGGGCCAAATAACAAGAGAAAATGTTTGTGGAATCCATGGATCCAACATCGTTGTGCAAAGCGGCGCTCATCACCGTTGCGCAACGGCAGTGGTTTTGGGGCTAGTTTCTTTCTCCTCCAATCTAATCTAATGTGCTTAATTAGAGTTTTGAGGTGATTTTTGTTAATGGTTTACAAATGGTTGTGGTGGTGTAGGTGGTAATGGTACTCACGATGGTGGTGCTGCGATAATGATGAGGTACTCGCAAGATGATGTGTCGTTCGGTGGGTACCTATGGTGGAGTGGGGTTAGAGTGGGATGAAGAGTGTGTGACCAATTCTCGAGGTGATTGTGACTAATAAAATAGTAAATTTGTGATCAATAAATAATATGTAATCGATAAAATAGATAGTTTGTGATCAATAAATAATACGTGACCTAAAAAATATGAGATTGCGACTAAATTTGTAATTTTATCTCACGGTTTGTTAAGTTGTGATCGAAAAATAACTTATAACCAATTAAAATGATTATATGCAACCGTAAATAAGTTGTGACCCATAAAATTGTGATTTGTGATCGAGAAATAATACGTGATCTATTAATTTGATAATTTGCGAACGATAAATAAATTGTGATATATAAAATTTGTAATTTGTGATCGAGAAAAATAATGTGTGTTCAATTAACTTAATGTTTGTGATTGATAAATAAGTTGCAACCTAGAAATTTGTGACTGCAACATTTCGTTATTGTGATAAGTGTTGGGGAAAATATGGAGAAT
>CAIGRF010038355.1:5927-19898 GCA_903798235.1 Fraxinus ornus | reverse complement strand
TATACGGATTCTATTATTTAATTGATTAGAATATTAATTTAATTAAATAATAGATCTTGCCATAAATATGCATCGGTTATATATACATTAAAAGTGCTTATGTCCAATTATGTTCAAAGTTGATTGGACCTAGGGCATAACACTTACACTCCATCTGTACAAGAACTATTTTTTGTTTGGCTACTGCAAATGTATGATTTATGGCTCGTCGATCTTGCATGATATCCCATATTTTTGAGATCTTGTGATGAGTTCTATCTCCATTCTAAAATCTGGGTTTGATTCTAATGTCTTGTATCAACAATTTTGATTAACTTTTATGTGATGTTTGAGGAATTATATGATGCCCATTTGAAATTCCTAAATTAAGTGTGGTTTCCTTGAATTGTTTGATTTCTAGATTTGTTGCACCGGGTTGGCACCACGAGAAACTCAAGAAATTTGACCCAGTGACTAATTTAAAACAAAATGAAGAATTTAAATAGCTGTACAAAACTCAGTAGTAAGTTGAGTTGCTACAATTGTTTATTCTCAAATGCAACACTATTCATGATTAAATTTCTCGATACGAAATTATATGATTTTCTTTGAAGTAGAAGTATGTAATTTTTTTTTTTTTGTGAGTTAATGATTTTTCTATTTCATCATCTTCATTTCTATCCAAAAATAAAAAATAAAAAAATTGGTTATTACCTAATAGATAATGAAATGACATTTACGCATTAGATATTACCTTGTATTATTGTAGCTTGTTACGTAAGTTACTTCTTTTTAAGAAATTTGTGACAAATTGAAAAGAAAAAAAAAGTTCCATTTTTCATTAAGGGTATAAAAGACAATTTGATACCAAATTTGGCCATTTTTGCAGGTGTTATCAAAATTGGACATTTTTCAATTGACAAGAATATAATTGGCCATTTTTGAAAATTCTCCTAAATATTTTTATTTATGTTTTTCTACGGACTACCTAAACCGTAATTTGATGGGACGTTAACAAAAGTTAAGACAATTCACTATGATTTAATTTGCAATTTTCTTTAAAAAAATTAGCGTTCTTGGATTTGAATTATGCAACATATTTCTTGATATTAAATTGAAACTAAATGAGAACTAAATTGGATCGCAAGTAGATCTATTAAGAACAGGGGTGTGGAATCTTGCTCAAATGTGTTTTAAGGGAATGTGGCAATTTTTATGGCGGCTTCATATACCAAGTAAGATCAGATTCTTTGTGTGAAAAGTATTCAATGACATACTGCCAACAAACATTAATCTCAATTGTCAACACATTACAGTACAAACTAAATGCTATAGATGTGAGGAGGATGAGGAGAGCCCATTACATGCCTTAATCAAATGCTAAGCAGTACAACCTGCACGGAGCGGCAGCTTGCTTTTCAATCTTTGACGAACATAATATGGGTGAGATAATTCTGAGGGCTAGGAAATATACTGGACGAGAAGGGAGAATTGGTGGCAGCCAGGTCGAAGACTGTTCTGGGAAGTGTATCGCCTCTTGCAAGGGAATATGTGCAGCAATAATAGGGAGAATACAGTTTGCACTTAACCTCCCTTGTGATCTACGAAGTGGAGTGTGACTGCTTCAATGTTGTTGTTGCAATCTAAGAAGCACGGATACTTTTAAACCAATTACGCAGCCCTATTCGATGCATATTCAAGCTTGGACACTCTTCAATACCCTCCAATAATGTACCAGATACATGTTTTTTTTTAAATATTTTCTGTATTTTTAAATTTTTGATACATATCGGATACGTATTTTTTAATTATTTTATTTTAAACTTATTTTTGACACGTATCCAATACATATCGAATATGTATTTTTTTAATTATTTTAGTAACTGAATATTAATAATATTTATTGAAAACACTCAATTATGTTATCAAAAAATTTAAATCTCTATACAAAAGGAGAATCCAAAATGTAGGACATTGTCCGAGACTCATTTGATACTCTTGAAGGAGTTGGATTACTTGAGGTTGCTAATCTATCGTTACATAATATAAGAGTTGGAAAGTGTTACTTTTAATGATAATGAAGAAGCTGCTATTGAAGAAAATGAAATTTGAATAATTCAGGATTAAGATAAAATGCTTTAATATTTTATTTTATTTGATTTTTATTATTATGCTTCAATTTTAATATTTTTTTGTAAAAATGAGATTATGTTGAATTTTATAACTCATATTTCTGTATCTTAATTTAAAAAAAAAAAATCGTATCAGCGTACCCATATAATATCTTATTCAAATTATGTATCTGTATCTGGGCTTCTTAGGCTGCAATTGATCTCTTGAATCATCATACATAGCCCCTGTTCAGCCCCCTTTTTTTTTCCATTACATTACATTAATTTTTTCTCTCTCTTCATTTCAAAAACACATTCATCAAATAATAACACACAAATCTAAAATTTTTCATTACTTTTCTACCACACATTCTCCCATCAATCACTATTCCAAAAATTTTCAACACCCCAAAATGGGGGCCAAACAGGGGCATAAGAAGGTGTTGTAATTTTTGGAACAGTGGAAGTCGTGTCTTCCTTTCGGAGTATAGCTTGCTCTTACATCCTATGCGAAGTGAATGGAGCTTAATCAAATGCTAGATAGGCATCCATCTATCCTTGTGAAATCTTTAATTTCGGATGTTTCTAATTAATAATCTTCTATTTTGCATTCTAGATTTGAACTCGAAATTTTAATTTTGAACGTTTCTAATAAATACATCCTGCTACGGTCTTTCTTAATTTATGCACTAATTATTGTGTGACATCTTGTCATTCTTGATTATGCTATCTATTATGCAAGTTGCACTATCCGTGAAATAATGATTTTGCAGCTGACAAATGCTAGCTGCAAAAGTTTAAATGCCTCCAGCGCCCAGCTCAAGTCTTGTCTCCAGAAGTCCTCCCTTGATGAAGTCGGCAGTATACTGTTGGTCGTGGTGGTACAAGCACATGCTTCAAGTTCGTATTGGGTGGGGATGAAACGTAAATGTTGAGCACAAATGAGAACAACAATTACATTTCTACTTTCTGGAGACTGCTTCTTCTTCTACCCATTCAGTCGATCTTAGTGGTAAGAATTTTGCTAAGGTTTTTTCTTATTCTGCTATCCTTAGACTTCTGACCTGTTTCAAAATTTGCGAAGTAATATGTAAGTTTCAAAGGGAAGTATCTGCAACATTTAATTCCCCCCGTGTTCCACATGTATATACCCATCATCCCAACAACAAACAGTCTTGCATGCAATGCCGGGGGCGAATCCAGGAATTGGACCCAGTATGGGCGGAGACCGTTGACCCATGACCCGTTGACCATAGACAATCAACAATCGTAATAGACGAAAATATAATTCGATACATATATAAATGGACTAAAACATAAATATACAGTCCAGAGTAAACATCCTTTGCCAACACATAAAAACAAAATACAAACACCACAATTCTATCATCAAGAAAATCGCAATTACTGTATCATTTACTCATAAGAAATTAACTTTACCCAATTAGTCCAATTTCAATTACTTAAATTTAGGGATCATTGGGGTTCTTCCTGACCCACCGTAAACTCAGATGAATTAATAGCAAAGCCTAATACGTATGATCCAATAATGATAGTCAAATAATCCTATTTGACGATATCTGTCCAAGCATCCCATTTATCATATCATCAAAAGGCTATTAAAATCCACATCAGAGTACCAAATAGACATAAATGCTTCCATTCATTAAATGATAATTTAAACCGAGAAATCTTATACAAAAGTAAATAATAAAACCGACAAAGAGATCCAAAATTCAAAGGAAATCACCGACCAAATTAATTTTCCTATCTAACCATTTTATTCCCTATATAATCCAAATAATTCCCATTCTTGGTTTCCCCTTAAGCCCTGTATTATTCTCGATTTCCTTTAAAAGGACATATGAATACATACAATTACAATCTACATATACTTAGTTACGATTATATTATTTACTGTCTTTCGTACAAAAACAAATGAAACTTACAAGATCAAACCGCGAGGCAAGGTCCATCGATCTGAAAACCCTAGAGAGAGAAATAAAAGGTGTTGTAGATGGATTCTAGTTCTTCCTCGTCTACAGCAGGAATGAGAAATGGATGTGAAAATTGGATTGGACTTATTCCTTTTATTTGGTTTTTGTTAAATGGATTGGAGTGAATTGGGCTAAAAAATTGGGCCTTTTTTTTTAAAAAAAATGAGGCCCAAATTTTTTGAAAACTCCAGCTCCAACCTCCAGCCCAGCAGCCCTCCTCGTTCTTCTCTTCTTCATCTTCTTCCTTCCCAGCCCCTGTCCGACGGTTGTCTGAAATTTTCGGTGGACTCAGCACGGGCGGCCGCGGGGACTGGCCAGGTGCTAGGTCCGCCCCTGAATGCACGTGCTTAAATTAAGCCCACAATCCATTCAGTTCCTTTTTTCCGTATTTTCAGTTTTTTCATAATACCAAATAAATCGACGTCCCACCATTCATTTAGTTCATTGTAATTATATGAAATTTCAGTTTTTCTTCTTTGATATTTAATCCGATTGTGCATGTGCATTACGCGCAAGCTTGTGTTGGCAAAAAGAAATATGTACAAAATAACAATTTTTTTTTTTTGTGTAATCATAAAAGAAGAATAAATATTTTCTTTCACTAGTTGATAACACGTGCAGCTCATGTCCTCCTTTCGTAGAGAATCTTGCTCTCACATCCTATGTGAATTGAATAAAGCTGCTCATGTTTTGGCACAACAAGCTTGTTTAAATGTAAGAATTTTGTTCGGCTAGAAAGTCCTCAAACTTTCTTTGACAAAACTTTAATTTCGGACATTTCTAATTAATATATCTTCTCTTTTGCCTTCAAGTAAGATTCGAAAATAAAATGCATTACCAACTGATACATCCCTTTTCTTGGAAGATTGTTTAAGATCTTGTCATTCTTAATTTGTGTGAAAATTATTGCTCAAGATCATGTAATTCTTGATTACACTTCCTGATATGTTAGTTTCACTATTCAGGAAATAGAGATTATGCAGCTGAGCGCAAGGTGGATCACAAAACTTTCTTCCCCACCGCATCTAGCAGCCTGCATGGCTTAAGTTTAATTTGTCTCAAGAAGTCCTCAGGTGATGAAGGTGGCAGTGGTAGTTGTGGTGGTGGTGGTTGTGGTTGTGGTTGTGGTGGTAGAAGAAGAATGCATGTCAAGTTCATATTAGGTGGGGACGAAATGCAATCATGTTGAGCAGGAATGAGAACACCAATGACTTTCCCATTTTTTTCCGGGGGATGCTTCTGCATCTATACATTCAGTCAATCTTAGTAGTAAGAATTTTACTAAGGTTATTTCTCATTCGGCCAGTCCTTTTGAATTCTAATCAGTTTCAAATTTTGCGGAGTAACACGTCATTTCCAAGCAAGTATCCGCATCTTTTGATGCCCCACCCGCTCCGCTTCATTTATCTGCAAGTACCTGAATCATCCCAACAGCAAAGAATCTTCGCTCAATGCACGTGCACAGATAACTATCTTTTAGTTCCTTCAGTTTTAAATATTTTCAGTTCTTTCACAACACCAAATGAACCATCTCACCATCCTTTTATTTTCCTTGTGATTATATAGAATTTCAGTTTTTCTTCTTCATTTCATATGTGGAAGTTATTGATAGAGCTCAGTGTAAATTTATATTTGGAAGTGTCAAAAGAAGTCACCATTCCTACGTTGTATGTATAGAGAAGAAAAATAAATTTATGATCACGATTTTCTACATAGGTAATTAAGATTATATTGTTCATTGTCATTATGTGATGCTCAAACTTGTTTATTTATGAAAAATCCGACAAGATTGACAAATTGCAATTTGCGAACTTAATTTCTCCATTGAATGCAAGCTTTCACATGTCACCATAGTCGTAACATATGGCTTCAACGTTGAAGTTGGTTATGAGTATAATAACAAACTTGATGAACAAAGTAGTTTTGTCAAATAAGGCCATTATAGGTAAGTTAAAAAATGATCAATGTGCGTAAATTTATCTTAAAACTTTAAGGGTTGCCGCCACAATTTATTTTTGTTCCACTACATTTTAAATTCACCCCAATTAAAATACATTTTTAATAAATACACCACTTCAATTTTACTAAAAAACCTAACCTAATCAACAATTCACCGATTTATTTGTACACCACATTGAATCCAACTTTTATGGGAATTGCAATTGACTTGCACGCCTCTTCGAATTGGATTCTTCTCCCTTCTCTCTAAATTCTCTCTCCAAAATCAAACGTGAAAATGATATAGCAAATGCTGCATTTCATAAGAATTTAAATGCTTTGTTTATACATGCATATGTATAAACAAGTTTTCATGCTCGAGTCAGTGTCATCAGTTTTTCATTATTTTTTTCCTTGTGGGTTTGCATTAAATTGGAAAGGAACAAAACTATGTAGATGAAATTTCAACTCCGCACTTTTCCTGGGATTCTGCCATGAATTGTTTTGGGAAACTTTCTTTTATTGATGAATTTGTGCACTGAACATTCCAGAGGTATTTGAAATTCCCATTCTTCTTATTTTATATATGCACATAATTCTATGTAAAAAAACCAACGAGATTACTCCTTTCAAATCTGAAATTCTACCTCCTTCGATTTCTGATGTATGAATAATGTTTATATGTGTATGTTAGAATTATGGTGTGATCCGAATTCTGTTTTGAAGATGATTAGAAATTTTAATTAAGGTAGGAATTTTATTTGTTGGAATGCATTTGGAATCATAGTGACAGTGTATTTGACAAATTATAGTTCGAGTTCTATTTGGAAGCCCTATTGATAATTGGAATTTGTGTTAGATTTGAAGAGGACAAAACATGGGCATCACGTTCCATGTACAACTTTACTTCTAGAGCTTAGATTGTTCTTTATATATATATATTTGGCTCTTCTCTACAATTTAGATAGGTTGTTTAACCTTATTACAAGTTAGACAAATCCAAACCATAAAATCATTGCAATTTTTTTTATTTTATTTTTTTCACAATGAACAAGATCTTAATTTATTTTTCTTTCTTAGTAAAGCTGAAGGCCTTGGACCGCACCTGGTTCAACAATCCTGTACTAATGTATGTATTTACCTATTGCATTTCTTCCGCACATGTAATGTCCAAATTATGGTTTCATGTTCAGTTTAACCAATCTGGACTCACTCTCACCACGTTCGTTCCTTACCCGAACAACATCCAGGTAATCATGCTTGCAATGGGGATCTCAAGAATTTCAATCTCTGACTGAACAAGTAAGATGGTTATCCACAACGTGCGAGGACGCCTGTTTTCCTCTGAAGACTCCCCATAGATAATACTTGCACTGAAATCTCCAATATTGCAATTATTTCTCTATATTTTAATGAAATCTCCATTCCTTTGCCAATTACTTTATTTTTGAGTTTGTGATTAATTATTTCATATCGTGTCATTTTTTCTCCTATTATCACAACAAATTGGTATCGAAATTATTGGGTATTTTTTCATTGTTCATAGTAGTTTATATATACATATGCTGTAATAGTTTATGTTTATATATATTAATTTACAAAATTAATCGTTTGATGTTGCGGTGTTGCAGAGTGTCATTTCATTGCATTTTCTTCTCTCAATCAGATTTCGGTCAAAGATTAGAAGAATATAAAGCTGAGATTTCACGAGTGTACAGATTATACAGTTTCATTTTGGTAGTGATTTTAGGAATAGGTCATGCAGCTATAGCAGCTATCTTGGAGTCAACTAAACTCAGTCGATTCTCTCAAATATTCTTCTTTTCATGCTCAGTGATAATCTTGCTCGGATGTTAAGTTTCAGGGCTTTGTTTGATCAAATTTTTGAATAGATTATTTTATGTTTGTGGTAGAATAATAGATTGTTTTATGTGAAAAATTATAATATTATCCTATTTATATAATTTTACTTAAGGTTATTTAAGTAAATAAAAAAAAATACTTAAAATTGTGATGTACTTAACAAAACTCGTAGTGGTAATATAATTACCCAAACTTTAATTGTTATAACTTTATTTGTACGGTTAAGATTGTAATTTATGATCTTGTTCAATTTGGACAACTTTTGTTGCAAATTTAAACTTTTTGTTTTATTTAATAATTTATTTCACAATTATTAAAAGATCCAGTTTGGCTTCAAAATATGGATAAGATGCCCAAACCCAAACCAAACTCATAAGTTCAAAATTGTTTCATTGATAGGTTCACGTGGCACCAAACTTTAATTTTCGAAAAGGCGGTTTTAGTTTGGTTTTTCAGTGTGGCTGTTTTTGTTTCAATCATGGTATATACTTGTTGTCACTTGTCATTATGTGATTTTTAAACTTGTTTATTTATGTATTTTCATGGATTCAAATTATGCAATGTATTTCTTGTTATTAAATTGAAGCTAAATGAAAATTCAATCGGCTCGCGAAGTAGATCTATTTAGAACAGGTGAGAAGAATCTTTCTCAAATGTGGAAACTGGCAACTTCATATACTGAGTAAGATCAAATGCTTTGTGTGGACATGCTGCCAACAAACACTAATCTCCATTACTGTCACGTTTCAGTACAAACTAAACACTATTGATGCGAGGAGGATGAGGAGAACCCATTATATGCATTAATAAAATACGGAGATGTATAACATGTACAGAGTGGCAGATTGCTTTTCAAACTTTGACAAACATAATATGGGTGAGATAATTCTGAGCAGTGGCGGATCAAGCACCCGGCGAGAGGGCACAGTCGCACGTACTGGGATCCGGCGGAACAGTAGAAGGAAGAAGGCGATCGGACCAACGGCGGCGACTGCAAGGCGAGCCTTTCCGAGGACCTCGAAACCTGAAGAAACTCGTTTAGAAATTCAAGCTCTATTCGTCTTCCATTTATGCACCAAGAATGGCATTTATAAGTCCACGGTCCGCCGCCTAGCTTCCGCCAAATGCTTCAAATGGATTGAAGAAATTCTCGAACATCAAAAGCAATCTAGACATGATATTTCCAAGGAGAACTTCTCTATCGGGCTTGTAAAATTGTACGGACAAGTAGGCATGTTTGAGAATGCGAAAAAAGTGTTCGATGAAATGTCTGAGAGGAATTGTGAAAGGAGTGTGAAGAGTGTGAATGCCCTTTTGTCAGCTCGTGTGAATTAGGGGAAACTTGAGGAGATTGAGGGGATTTTTCTGGAAATGGAGATGAAGTGGAAAGTGAGGCATGATGTAGTTTCATATGATATTGTGATTAAAGGGCTGTGTGAGATGGGAGAGTAGGATAAAGGGTTGGGTATGGTTGATGAGATGGAATGAAGTGGGGTGAAACCCGATTTGGTTACTTTTAATTCAATTCTCGATAAGTTATATCCGAATAAGGGGTTTGATGATGGTGACAATATGTGGAGATGAATGGTGGAAAGTGAAATTTTACCCAACGTTAGGAGCTATAATGCGAGGCTTGTGGGATTGGTTAATGAGAAGAAGTTTAATGAAGCTGTTGAGTTGATTAGTGAAATGGGGAAAAGTGGGATACACTTGATTTTTTTAGCTACGCAATTCTCATCGGAGGATATTGTGATGAGGGAGATTTGAAGGTTTGAAGAGGCTATGATGGTTGTTCAGATGGGGAAGTCAAATGATTACTACCATTATAAGCTGGAGCTGCCATCACAAGTAGTTTAATTACTGTGATTACATTTTTTGATCCTTGTACTTTGTCTTTGGCTTGAATGAATGTTGAGTTGAGATAGTTGAATGAATTTGAGCTACTGACTTGAGAAGTGCTCTAAAGTTGAATGAATTTGTTTATTTCAGCCTCGTTTAAAGACTAAAACTTTTAGGCAAAATGTTTTGCAGTCTTTCCACTTGTGCTGCAATACAATTTAAATGCATGTATGCCGTGTTTTTCCTTTAATGCTTACTATTGCTTTGGATTCGTTGCTATGTTTGATGAAACTTTATGCACTTTTGTTAGGCTTGCCAATGAACCATTTTTTGAGCATGTAATGGCGAGAAGATAGACGTTAGTTTTGGATTGAAAAGTGTATAAGATTCAAAAATGCATTTTTATTCCTTATTATTTTGGATTATATTGGGGGTGTGTTTGAGCTACATTATTTTGGAAGAATGTATTTTGAAATAGTGGATTGATGTAGAATGTGTGGTTAAAAAAGAAGGAAAAATTATTTATGTGATGGAAAATATTATTTTATTGAAAAATGTGTGGTTGAAAATGAATAGAAAAGTAAGAATAAAAATTTTAATGTAGCTCAAACAGGGACTGGATTATATTTTCATATGTATATAATTTTATATTTTAGTGCATTTATATATTGATTGAAGATTCTTTTAATATAAATTAATTAAATATTAATAAACAATTTTGCTATATTGGACGATCGCTCAATGGCCGCTCGACCCTCCGCCCTAGCTCACTCGAGCGGCTGGATCTGTCCCTGATTCTGAGGGCTAGGAAAGTGTTGTCTAACGAGGATATGGAAATTTTTTCAGTATCATATGGTCTAGCTGGAAGGCCAGAAACGCAAACATTTTGAATGGTGCAAGAGGGGATATAAGTTGAGTGTTAACAGATGCAAATGTGTTTTTTTTTAAGGGAGTATTATTAATAAGTGAGATTACAGGTCAAGGGAAAATTTGACGATGCAGCCTCATAAAGACCGGACTTTAAAAAATGGAAGGTACAGGTGGGAAAAGCTTAAATGTTGATGCAGTCGTAGAGGAAGGGAGATGCTTCTATGGTGTTGGAGTAATCAACTGGACAAGTATGGAAATATGGTGGCAGCGAAGGTCAAAATCTTTTCAGAAAAATGTGTTGCCCCTTGCAGGGGAATGTGGCAGCAATAGAGAGAACATAGTTTGTGCTCGACCATTCCCTTATCATTTTTGAACTCGAGTCTGACTGATTCAACACTGTTGCTGCAATTGATCACTTGAATCTTCATACATAAAAGGTATTTTATTAACATGATAGATCAACTCATGTCCTCCTTTCCGAGTCTAGCTTGTTCTCACATCCAACACGAAGTGAATGGAGTTGTGAATGATGTTGGCACAACAAGCTTGTTTAAATTTTAAGAATTGTATTTGGCTAGATAGGCCTTCGTCTATCCTTAAAATTTGATTTTGGACATGTCTAATTAATATATCTTCTGTTTGCATTGAAAATAAGATTTGTACTTAAAATTTTAATTTTAGACATATCTAATTAATGCATCCCTTCAATTAAAGGATTGTTCCAGATTGTGTCATTCTTAATTTGTGAGCGAATTTTTATTCAAGATCATGTCATCCTTGATTACGCTATCCGCTATGTTAGTTTCACTATCCGTAAAAAATAAAGATTATGCAGCTGACAAATGCTGGCCGCTGAACTTTCTTTGTCACCGCAACAGCACCAACCCCCTCAGCTCAAGTATTGTCTCAAGAAGTCCTCCGTTGATGAAGGCAGCAGTGATCATATTAGTGGTGGTAGAAGCACACGTGTCAAGTTTGTATTAGGTTGGAATGAAGCGCAATTGTTGAGTGGAATGAGAACACCAATGACTTTCCTATGTTTCGCGGGGATGCTGCTTCTTCTACACGTTCAGTCAACCTTAGTAGTAAGAATTTTACTAAGGTTATTTCTCCTTCTGCTAGTCTTTGATTTCTAATCGGTTTCAAAATTTGCGGAGTAACATGCCATTTTCCAAGCAAGTATCTGCAATGTTTAATGTCCCACCCGCTCCGCATTGCTTATCTGCAAGTATTTGCATCATCCCAACAACAAACAATCTTGCGCGCAATGAACATGCACGAGTTAAGACCCTCTATCTTTTCAGTTTCTTTGATTTTCCATATTTTTAGCTATTTCACAATACCTAATCAACCATCTGATCACCATCTTTTTAGTTCCTTGTGATTGTATGAAATTTCATTTTTTTCCTTATTTGTTCCTTGATATTTTTATCCAATTGTGCACGTGCATTGCACGCAGGATTGTTGTTAAAGAAAAGAAAGATGTTTGAAATAACTCATCCTTTCTTTTTCTTCTGTTTTTATAAATCCTTGAGAAAACTTTAATTTCGGACGTTTCTAATTAATATATCTTTTGTTTTGCATTCTAGTAAGATTTGAACTTAAATTTTTTATTTTGGACGTTTCTAATTAATAGATTCCCTTCACTCAGATTGTTCCAGATTATGTCATTCTCAACTTGTGCGAGAATTATTGTTCAAGATCCTGTCACTCTTGATTATGCTATCTGCTACGTTAGTTGCACTATCCGTGAAATAAAGATTATGCAGATGACAAATGCTGGCTGCCAAACTTTCTATGCCTCAGCAGCAGCCGCCGCCACCCTCCCTGCTCAAATCTTGTCTCAAGAAGTCCTCCGTTGATGAAGGCAGCAGTGTAGTGGTGGTAGTCGTGGTGATAGAAGCCCAGGTGGGATGAAACGCAATATTTGAGAAGGAATGAGAACACCAATTACATTCCTACTTTTCCTGAGGCGGCTGCTTCTTCTGTACCCATTTAGTTTATCTTAGTAGTAAGAATTTTGCTAAGGTTATTTCTCGTTCTACCAATCTTTTGACTTCTAATATGTTTCATAATTTACGTAGTAATATGCAGTTTTCCGAGGAAGTTTAATTCCCCACCTGCTTCACATAAATATATATCCATCACCCTAACGACAAACAGTCATGCATGCAATGCACGTGGTCAAATTAAGCCCAACAATCTTTTCAGTTCTTTTTTTTTTTTTTCCATATTTTCAGTTTTTTCACTATACCAAATGAACAATTACAATCCCACCATATTTTTCTTCTTTGATATTTAATCCAATTGCACGCAAGATAGTTGTTGATGAAAAGAAAGATGTCCAAAATAACTATTTTTTTTTTTCTTTTGTTTTGTTTTGTGTAAATCATAAAAGAATGAACATTTTCGGCCTACATCTTTTCTTGAGAAAACTTTAATTTTGGAAGTTTCTAATTAATATATCTTATGTTTTGCCTTCAACTAAGATTTGAACTTAAAACAAAAATTTTGCACGCTACCAACTAATACATCCCTTTTCTTGAAGGATTGTTCAAGATCGTGTCGTTCTTAATTTGTGCCGAAATTATTGTTCGAGATCACGTAATTCTTGATTACACTTCCTGCTACCTTAGTTTCACTATCCGGGAAACAAAGATAAGCTCAGCAAAAGGTGGGCCACAAAACTTTCTTTGCCACCACATCTGCAGCAGCTCGCACAACTTAACTCTTGTCTCAAGAAGTCCTACGGTGATTAAGGTGACAGTGGTAGTTGTGGTTGTGGTGGTGGTGGTGGAAGAACACGCGTCAAATGAATTAGGTGGGGATTAAATGCAATTGTTGAGCACGATGAATTTCCTATGTTTCCCAAGTATGTTGCTTCTTCTACGCATTCAGTCACTCTTAGTAGTAAGAATTTTTCTAATTTTATTTCTCATTCGCCAATCCTTTGAGTTTTAATCAGTTTCAAAATTTGTGGAGTAACATGCCATTTTTCGAGCAAGTATCTGCATTGTTTAATGCCCCACCTTCTCCGCATCGTTTATCTGCAAGGATCTACACCATACCAACAGCAAAGAATCCTATGCTCAATGCACTTGCACAAATAAAGCCCCACTATACTTTCAGTTCGTTAGATATTTTGTATATTATATACCGGATGTACCGTCTCACCATCTTTTAAGTTTCTTGTGGTTAAATAAAATTTCAGATTATTTTTCTTTGTTCCTTGATATTTTATTCGACTATGCATGTGCATGCAAGATTGTTGTTAAAGAAAAGAATGACGTTCGATATAACTAATCTTTTCTTTTGCTTTGTTTGTGTAAATGATAAAAGAAGAATGAACATTTTCTTTCACTAGTTGATAAGAC
>CAIGRF010038295.1:12556-26178 GCA_903798235.1 Fraxinus ornus | reverse complement strand
GGCCATAGATGGAACTTCACTTACTTATTATTAAAATCATGTGAAGGTTTTGAATATTTAATAACTGAATTTTATAACAATATGCATATTAAATATCAAGACGTTATTATTTTGAGTGAGTCCGATTGGAGTTTAGTTTTTAAAATTAAAAAGTTTTTGACAAGTTTTTTATGCTTCTACAAATATTGTCTGGTGTTTATTATTCTACTAGTTGTATAGTCATCGAACGTCTTTATATAATTGCTAGGATTTTTCATAGATTTAAAGATGACCTCGATTTTAGTTTAGTTATATATTCCATGGAATTAAAGTTTAGAAAATATTGGGAAGACTTGCCTATTTTATTTCCGTTAGCATGCGTCATGGACTTTCGATATAATTTATCGGGGTACTAAATTTGTAATTGATTAAATTTCACAAGCTTTAACTTTTAATGTACATATCACTTATAGAAATTTGGAACTAATTTTATGTGAAATGTATAATTTATATGCTCAACGACTGGGTACTTATATTAATCGGGTACCCTCCGGCTCTACAACTACTCATCCCACTGATATAGCGATGACGATGCTGAAGATTTAAATTTATTTGAATGCATGAACTCATATAGATATGATTTAACTGCATTTGCATGTGGTTTCTCTAGTACTAGTAGTAGTTTATTTTCCACTGCATGTACTCAAACATCGAGTAGTAGTCTAAATGTGTTGCCTATTGAATTAATTGATTACTTTAATCGTACTACACCTAGTAACAAAACAATTATGAAAAGTTCAGAAGAAGTAATTGAATTTTGGAGAAGGTATGAACGCCGATGGTCAGTAGTTTTTGCAATGACAAAAGATCTACTAACACCTCCGGTTAGTATTGTAGCTTCGGATTCTGCTTTTAGTGCAGGTAAGAGGGTTCTCTCCGAGGTCAGAAGCCGATTGAAAGAACATATTTTGGAAGCATTAATGTGCGTGAAGAACTGGGAAGACGCTCATTTTTTATTGCAAGATAAATATGTTGAAATTGCATGTAGTCAAGTAGGTGATATTTAATTTAACCATATTTATCACAAAATTTTATTTTAATACCTTTATAATTTTTTTTAAAAAAATTGTACATGTAACAAGTTGTTCGTGTACAATTTTTAACTTCGCTTAGAAAAGGTATAGTAAAAGAAAAAAAAACGACGAGCCAACGAGTTAAAGCTCGGCTCGGCCCACGAGCGGCGAGCTCGCCCTTAACAAACGAGTCGAGCGGTTGCTCGGCTAGTGCGAGTAAGCGGCTCGACCCTTTTCCACCCCTACATAGGAGGGTAAAAGCACAACAAAATAGGTCAAGCCGTCTAACTTTTATTTTTTATCTAGTACTAAGATTCCAGCAAGTTACATCCTCATTACCTTCAACATTCCAACAGATACAACACATTATTCTATTAAAATCGCCCTAAGTTGATAAATCATTTTTGGTCGTCAACGCGAGTTAGATCAATGAAGCGCTTCCCTGATGTTCATAATTCTCAACATTATTTCATTCCATGTGATTAAAGTGTTGGGAAAATTAATAATTTGTCATATGGGCTGACGTATGTAATTAATTGTATATAAAAACTATATTAGAATTAAGCTCAAAATTAAAATGATCTAATAAAAAAATTAAATAATTGGGATTTGGACATCTAAATAAAATGTAGGCCGGATTATATGTGTAGAGATCAGATCAATTAGGGTTGTATATGACCTCTATGGAAACTATAAATAAGGATATGATCCCTAATTTATGCGTAATTTTTCATTCTTTGTGTCATTCCATCAATACAAGAATATAAGAGAAAACATGTTGATTTGGTCATGGCGGTGATTACTTGAGAGATATGACAGATCAAGAGAACAATGCCTAGAGCTGTTTGCTAAATTTCTAGAGGAATGTGGAATTGTCCAATAGTATATCATGTCAGGGTCGTCTAGCATGAATGGTGTTACTGAGAGACGAAACAGAACACTTATGGATATAGTAAGGAGTATGATTAGTCATTTTTCCGTACCAAAATCTCTCTAATAAGAAACACTAAAGACTGTAGCTTAAATTTTCAACTAAAACAACTATTAAAGGGTTACAAATTTTTAAAGATCTCATTATTAGGTCAATTTCTCGAAACAGAAAATGTTCGATTCCATAAGAATGTTGAGTTTGTTTTGCGGGGAAGATAAGGTTTAAAAGTTAAGAATTTCGTCTTTGTAGAAGGATATGTATGTAATCCTTCCGTTGCAATTAACAATAGTCAGGACTAGGGACAATTCTTGCTCCAGATCTTATTGAAGAAACAATTTCGGATTAAGACAATATTACAAAATCTCATATACACAATTAAGAAATTGTTCTAGAAAAACAAATTCAACAACTTTAAGAACAGATGTCATTCAAGAAATCCAATATAGAAAAGAGAAAGACAAATTTCGAATGACTTTATAGTCTTTCTCCGAGAAAATAAGGATGGTATTCAATTGGTGGAAGAAGATCCGATCAATCAACTTTATTCAATCTATGCAAAAGAATAATTCTAAATAGTGGATTCACCTTGAATAAAGAGATAAAGTCAATTAAAGACAATGGCATTTGGAAACTCATTACATTTCCTGAAGGTGCGAAGCCGGTTGTAAATGAATATTTAAAATCAAGAAAGATTTGAAGGGTGATGTGGAGAAATATAAAACTCATTTTGTTGTAAATGACTTTACTCAAAATGAAGGTATTGACATTAAAGAGGCATTCTCTCCGATTTCTATGAAAGGCTCCTTTAGGATTATTATGACACTTGTGACATATTTTGATCTTGAGCTACATTCGATGATTTACAAATTAAAAAAATCCGCCTATGGGCTTAAGTTGGCTTTCTGTAAATGATATTACAAATTTATCAAATTATTATCTCTTTTGATTTTGAGATGAATTCAATTGATGATTGTGCATATCAAAAGTTTAATGGGAGTAAACATATTTTTCTAGTATCGTATGTCATTGACATACTTCTTGCTTGCAATGATATATGCTCATTGCACGAAACCAAGAGATTTCTGTCATAGAATTTAGAAATGAAGATTTTGGTGATGCCTCTTTTGTATTAAGGATACGATACACCAATATTGTTTTATTTTTGAATTATTACAAAATAGTTATATTAATGAAGTTTTTAAAAAATTTGGGATGCTAAAATGTCAACCAAGTGATACCCCTATTGTTAAGGGAGACGAGTCTAGTATCAAATCAATGAATTAAGGATAAACTTAAAGATAAGGAAATACAAAGAAAAAAATAATAATAATTCGTGCTTCAGTAGTTGGGAATTTAAAATATGTTTAGGTTTGAACACATCCGAATATAGCATTTATTGTTAGAATGCCGAACATATATTTAAGTAACTCTGGGGTAGATATTTGGAAAACAGCCTATTGGATTTTTTGGTATCTACAGAGAACTAAATATTACATGATAATGCCGAACATATATTTAAGTAATTCTAGGGTAGATATTTGGAAAACAGCCAATTGGATTTTTTGGTATCTACAGAGAACTAAATATTACATGACCATATATATGAAATCAGACCAATTGGAGATTATTGGATATTCTAATTCTGATCATGAAGTATGACTACAAAATTTTGTTACTAGGCTGCACATTTTGGATTGAATTGAAAGACCACTTAAATTATTCTATGAAAATAACAGCCTTTTATTCCAACAGGAGTCTGACGATGTCAAAGTTTGTAGACATTAAGCTCCTAGTTGTTAAGGAAAAATTCAAGTGGTCAGGATCTATAAAACATATTAGGACAAACTCCTTGATTGCGGATCCGCTTACAAAAGTACTACCACCCAAGATCTTTCATGAGCATACTATTCATATATGTGTTGCATCTTTTGATGATATGACAATTTAGTGAGAGTTTGTATTTGGATGATGTCTGATTCAGACATATCTTATGCTTATAGATATTCAGGTTATTTTGTAGAAATAAAATATCTGGTTTAGTTTCACTATAATTAAAGTTTTGTTTTGATCTCATTAAAGAATAATGTAGGATCAGTTGAAAATAAGTATATTTGGATCACAGTACATATAATTTTCATAATACACATCCACACTTGATTTATATCATTTGATTGTGTTGATATACATGACCATTGCGGGTTTAGTTATGAATCTTATGACACTTGTAACAAGACCGTTTTGATTCTATATTAACATAATTAATGGACGAGATTGTTTGAAGATACTTTTGGTTATGATAGCAAAAGTTTTAAGCTTACAATGTTATATACATTTATAAGGGAACATATATAGCCTAAGTGTGAGATTGTTGGAAAAATTATTAATTTGTCACATGAACCGACATAGGTAATTAATTGTGTATAAAATGTTATCTTAAAGTTAAGCATAAAATTAAAAAGATCTAATAAAGAATTAAGTGATTGAGTTTTGAGCATCCAAGTAAAGTGTGAGCTGGATTATATGTGTAGAGACCAGATCCATTATGATTGTATTTGACGATGGGCTAAATACATATGAAAACTATAAATAGAGTTATGATCTCAATTCATATGTAATTTCTTATTTTTTGTATCATCCCATCAATATAAGAATACAAGAGAAAATATATTGAAGAGTAAGATCCCAAAACCACAATCAAGAACAAGGATTGAAGAATTCAAGAATCCATAATCAAGAATCAAAGTGAAGAAGCTAAACATGAAAAGATTGCAATTGATCTTCAAGATTCAAGAACCAGTAATAAAAAATAATTCTCAATAAATTAAGGTATGTTTCGCACTTTATAATTCTCTTGATAATTTGACATGGAAGATGTTGAAATAAAACAATTATGTTTTCATGCTCTTAAGATTTAAAGTTTCGTAAAATTCTAACATAAAGTTCACAAATGAAAAAATATACTATCACTGGAAAAAATGATGTTTCATTAATTAGGAAAATTTAGCAATTTTTGCATAGAAATGGGTTGTTGTTAAGTACGTTAAAGTGAATATAATAAATACAAAATTTTACAGTTTTCCTCTATAATTATAGTCCCGCAATCAAAATAGGCTAATTATTATGGTTTTAGTTGATAACAAATTAAACCCATGAAGTAATGTCCTAATGCTCATAATCCTTTTCATTAGTTCATTCCTTGTAAAGTTGAGTAGTGACTTTATATATCATTTGCACTAGTTTTGTCACTTTTTTCTAATGGTTGCATCTAACATTTAACGTGACCAAATCGTCTAAAGTGATTCTTCCACAAATTATCCTCCACCGGCATGACTTTAATTGACTAATTTCTGAATATTTTTTAAAATTCAAAATTCTAAAGTATAAATAAACAAAAGTGAAAATTACACAAAACTATAATTTTCAATATTCAACTTCAAATTTCATATATAAAGTTTCAATTTTCAAAAATCAAATATTTCATCACAAACTCTAATCAATTTCATCTCAATCCAATTTTCTTCCTCCTCTCTTCTCTCGATCTGCTCTCTTCTCACTCTCTCTTATTTTCCGTCTTCTCTCTTCTCTCGTCACCGTGGCTTCTTCTTCTGGCAGTGAATGGTAGGTTTGGTGTTTGTGTTGGCGGTGGCTGGCAGTCTTCGTCTCCTCTTCTAATTCTCTCTTCTCTATTGTCTTCTCTCTTCTCACTCTCTTTTCCTCTTCACCGGCGGAAGCCGCATCTGGTGGCAAACTGAGTGCTGTCATGCGCAACTCCAGATCGTCATTGCCGCATGGATTGCCGAGCGGTGCTGTGGCTTCTTCTTCTAGCAGTGAGCGACGGCAGTGGGTTTGGTGTTTGGGTTGGGCGTGGCGTGGCGTGGCGTGGCGTGGCGTGGCGGGGATATGCATGTGCTTATGCTTGTGGCGGCGGAGACGTTCATTTATGGTGGTTGTTGTGACCGATTAATTGGTGGTGGCGGCTGTGATGGAAATGGTGGTGGCGGTTGTAGTGGTCGCGACGGTTGACAGTAATGGATTTGAGGAGACGATGTTGGTGGTACATGCAACATTGGTGGTTGTGCTATTGTTGTTGGTGGTGGTTGTGCGGTGGTTGTGGGTGGTAGTGGTGGTCATGGTGATGTTTGTATTTTTAGATGATGATTTGTTGTCGGGAGGTGGAGGTGGTGGTTCCTGTGACGGAGGTTCGGTTGTCATGTTGTTGGTGGCAGTGGTGAGGTGATGGTCACAAGTTTGGTGGTGGTCACATATTATTTGATTGTTTGTGACCATTAAAATCGTTAATTTGTGATCGATAAACAATATGTAACCAATAAAATATAAATTGTGACCAAGAAATAATGTGTGACCTAAAAAATTATTAATTTGTGATCGATAATTTGACAATTTGTGATCTCTACTAAGTTATGTCTTATAATATTTGTGATTTGTGACCGATAAATAAGTTGTGACATATAAATTTTTTTTATTTGTGACTTATGAACAAATTGTGACATATAAATTTTTTGAATTGTGACCGTAAAATAATTTGTAAAGTTTCAATTTTTTATTTGTGACCGATGAACAAATTGTTACCTATAAATTTTTTGAATTGTGACCGTAAAATAATTTGTGACATATAAAATTTGTGATTTGTAACCAATTAATGATATGTGACCAATTACATAGAATTTGTGACCAAATTATATGAAATTGTAACATTAATATATTTAAATTAATAAAATATATGTTTAATTAATTAATTTATAAATAAAATTTAAAAAAATCCCAGATTTGAAATTTTAATCTTTAAAAAATTTGAAATTTGAAATTTTACACCTTATCTCTTAAATTTGAAATGAGTGAAATTTAACTTATTAGTTATGAAATTTTCCCTAAACAAAATCCAATCAAAGTTTAAACAATAGCCCATTGATTTCGGGCTTTTTTTTTATTAATTAACAGATCAATAACCCAATGTGTGAAACAATGTGTTTATATGTAGATCTCCGCAGCCATGGCCCATGGGTTTTTGTGCAATCCAATTCTTAAATGACCTAGGCATATGTCATTCCTTGTCTTCTCCCATCTAAAAAGACAGAGAATTCACTCGTTTATCTAGTATGGAGAAAAAGATTGTCAAGGTTTTCTTTCAATATCCGTCCGAATGACTACATGATCATCGATCTACTCTACCTCAATTCACCATTTCGAACCTTGTACAGAAGTTTATCCGTACTAGCTTCTCCTATGTATAATGCAGTTGAAGCACCCTAAAGGAGAATTTGGTGTTCTATGCCATATAGTCCTTTGGGGATCCATCACAAATCTGGTCAATTTAGATTTAAAAAAAAAAAAAAAATTCATTTGTCAAGTAGATAAATCTAACTGGGCTCCTTGAAGTTTCATTGGTGACATCTCAAGTGCCGGCAGGCCGTTTTATACAATTAGTGTCGCAATCTATCAATAATCCGATATGAACTTAAATACTTCCATTTGTGACATGGTAAATATCATCAGTAAATATTAATAACATATGATATTTGGACATCATTGGCTCTATTTTAACAGTCGAACCTAAATTGTGTGTCATTACAAACTCATTTAATGTTATTATCGTAGTTCGTCGAGCTCAAAATCTGCTAGCCAGGTGAGGGGCATATGAAATCTGATCGCAAAAAGTTGCTTAGTTATGTATTGCTTATATTTTTGCTGGTTATTGTTGGCTTCTGTTTGTGAGCAATGGCTAATGCCCATTGAAGTTGATTGATTATATCACCTTATGTAGTTATTTGGTACTTCTTTTTCTGGATTTAAGACCCATGTGGTTATGATTTATAAACTATATGGCATTTATCTTTCAAGATCTTAGTGGAAAAGTAATTTGCATACCCCCACTATTTTGGATTATTCTGGTGTTTCATATAGCTAATTAAATGATTGTTTCAAGAATGTTAAGAATTGGACACCCTTGAGAGGGATTCTAGGAGTGAATTGCCCAAATAAGTATTGAACTTTAAGTCATGCTTCTAAAGGGTCACTGAACTTTAAAAATTACTCAAGTGATCACTGAATTTTGCAAAAGATTTTCACGAGGTCACTGAACTTTAAAAATCACTCCATTCATTACTAAACTTTGCAAAAGATTTATACGGGATTATTAAACTTTGCAAAATGTTTCCTAGGAGATCACTGAATTAGTGACCCCTGAAAAACCTTTTGCAAAATTCAGTGATGAATGCAGTGATTTTTAAAGTCCAGTGACCTCGTAGAAACCTTTTACAAAGTTCAGTGATGATTTGAGTGATTTTGAAAGTTAAGTGACCTCTTAGAAGCATGGCGTAAAGTTCAGTGACTATTTGGACAATTCACTCGGGATTTCTAGTATTATAATTTTAAGAAGAATAATATTATTATCATCCTTAAATAATAAGGCTCAAGGTCAGCTAGTGAGATATTGGGAGATAAGCTTCATCGTCAAGAAGTAAACAATCCAAATTACCAGCTAAGATTTCGATATGATCGCTCAGTGATAAAAGAGACAAGGGTGAAGAGACAATTAGAAGGCAATTGTCGATTTGAGTAGGACATACAACTCCAATGAACAATGAATTAGAAGATCAATTATCACCTAGATCGGTGATGATCTTTAATCAAGTTGAATAACATTATTCTTTCAAAAATTCGAGACCCTCTTGAGGAATTGTTGAGTTGAAACAATGAAATCTTCAAGTAGTATTGATTCAATTGGTCGAACCACTTGACAATTTAATTAAGATGTTGAGCGATAAGTAGAGATTGCTTCAATATTTGGTTTGCGGAATACGGAATATAGCAAACTTATTGGTTTTAACAATGATTACTACTAGATAGTATTAATAAATAATAAATTAAAAAAAATTAAAATATTGTTCGTTTTCTCAATAAGCATAAATTGTGCTGACCATGATTCTTTTTCTTACCTAATTTGAGAATAAAATAAAATAAAAAATAGAACTTAGATATGAGTTGCAGTTAACATTAAATTGAGTTGTTGGGGGAATTTACAAAGTATATGAAATTTAAAAAATGAAAAAAGTCGGCCACTGACAGCTTCACGAGAATGATCGAGCCGACCTGCTACTAGAATGTCGTATAAAAAAATGGGCCTTGCTATTCGTACATGGAGTTTTACACTCCATTTTACTCGGCCCCACTGCCCCCCTCACAATAGGGGGGGGGGCAGAATTTTTTATTCAATGTGGGCCAGTGGTGGACCCCTCACTTATGTGAGGGGCGGGTAAACCAAAGGGTAAAACTCCGGGTACGAATGGCATTCCTCTAAAAAAAATATAGACAAATGTGCATTCACGTTGTCATTGGTCAACAAACCAGATTTTCCTGCTTTCCACTTTGGCTTGCTAATGGAATGTGACCTATGGACCCTATTCCTCACTTTTCTACTACCGATATTGACTCACAGGCGAGATTAAAGAAGAAGGACTTGTGATGAAAGAAAAAAAGAAAAAAACTTACAATCTTCAAACATGTTGACAACAATCGAGTTACATTTCGTGGTTTCTAACACAAATATGAACCTATTTAAAAGTACCACATTAACTATAGCAAAATAAAAAGTTCTCGCGCCTTACAAAAAACAACTCATAAATCAAGAAAGTTTCTTGCTCTACTTAATAAAAACTTAATCACAACATATTGGACATCGTACAAGTCCATTTTCATTACAATCCTGGCACCGATGAAAACCGTATTCATTCTCACTTCCATTGTATTCTTCGTCGTCATAATCATCCTCGTAATAGATTTTACAACTTCCGGAACATGTTTCACATGGCACGAATCTAATATCACCACACGCTTCACAAACTCTGCCACCGTATCCTCCACCTCCGCCACCATTGTCCATCAATTGGCAACTTTCAACAATTTTCTCAAGCTTTCCGTCCTCATTCAACCGGCGTATTTCCTCAGCTCCGCCTATGTATTTTCTTCCCAAGAAAACTCGCGGCAAGCCACCAGTATTGAACCCTTCTCCCAATAAGTCTTTCAATTCCTCCTTGAACCCCGAATGCATCGATACATCCCTCTCATCGACCTTAACACCTAACCCTTTTAGGATCACTCTAACATGGCAACAATCCTCGTAAGTCTTCCTCACCCCTCTTAGGCTTGTGAAGTACACTATCAACTTGTCTGTACCACGCGGCGCAATCTTTTCACTATCCATTCGCTTGAGATGAATTGGACTGGCCGGAGGGAGATCCTCTTCGAGTGCTTTTCTGAAAGAAGCAATCACTTCAGGATCAAATTCAGAAACAATAGATGTATCATTCGAACACGAATCAGTATCTGCGGTCATTTTGAGCCACAAAGGCTTAGGCGGCGTTTCGCGATTTTCTTTCACTCTTGGCGTTGGTTGCTCGTCAAGAACAGACAAATTAGGATTCCGAGATATACGAAAGGAAAAGCTACGAAGATGTTGGGAGGGCCTAAGAGGACTAATGTCATCAAGACCCTCCATTAACTCCCAAGCATTGATCAATTCTGGCTCGCCCGGAGGCGTCCTAATGGGCGTTTTGGGAACTATTTTTGGGATTTTCTCATTGATCATCCTAGACCAAGTCTTGGCCTCAATCATCCCCATTGCGAACTCCTCTTTCACCGCCTTTTCTTTATCGATTTCCTTATTTTCAACCGGAGTTTCTTCTATGGAACTTCGATTCTGAATAATTGGATCATCAAGCTTCAAAGAACCTAATGTTGAGGAGGTTAGAGACACCAAGTGGTAGCTATCCCCTGTAACTTGAGGCAGGTGGTGCACGTGCATTGAGTAGCTCCGCCTCACCGGAGAATAAGACTCCTGGCAATTCCGGCACACTTTTTCCTTTGACGATGTACAACCCATTTCCACGAAAAGAACAGCCAATTAATCAAATTTGATTCAAAGAAATCCACTTTTTATAAAATTGGGAACTGAATTAGGGAATGGATTATGAATGACCTGGCTGTGTAATGGACTGGGTAGAGATTCCAACGTTTTAAGTCAAATCGAGGAATAAAAAAATAAGGAAACTGGGATTTTTGAGCCTGCATCAGGAACAAAATAAATTAATTTCTACTACCAATGTCAGATACAGAATATTGGGTAGAAGATTTTCCGGAAAAACAAGGTACGGAGTGATCCATTCATAGGAAAACTCAAACTGAAGCTTAACAAATATTTCTGACAAACAAGAACACCAAATAGATCGCTTGTTGAATAATTAATAACACGACAAGAAATCTTAAAGAAACGACAATGTTTCAACAAATAAGATAATGAATTTCAACCAAAAAAAAAAGAACCCATAATAGATCTGAGAGGAGATTTCTCTTAAACTCAAAGTCAAAATTATAAGAAGGCAAAACTAGAAAGACCTATTTTCCTCAGTTTTTTCTATCTCTAAAAGGACACTAACCCAGATGACAGCCTTAATGATCAAGAAGAATTGCAGCGAGTGGTGTACAAAAAATAGAAGAAAAAAAAAACCCTCCTTTTTGAGAATGGAATGTTGCTTTTGTACTTGGATCATGTGTGTGTGAATTGTTTGACGAGGATGAGTGTGTGTGTGAGAGAGACTGTGTGTGTGAGAGAGAGAGAGAGAGAGAGTGGAAGGAAGGATCAAGAATGCTGGATTTATTGCTTGAATGGCTCAAACCCCGCAAGATGTATGCAAGAGTTCCCACATATAAGAACGGACAGACTTCAGCCTTCTTAATATTTGTAATAAACGGCGTAAAAATGGGAGTCCAATGCAAGATAGTGGAATCAAGACTTTGAATAAGTTTTGCGTCGACTTAAAAGAGATTTTCAGTTTTGAAAATGAGTGACACAATTTGATAGAACAAGTTATAAGAGGGAGGGGTATACCAAAATTAACTTCCAAATGAAGGTAATGACCAAAAAAGACTTTCGTTCATGAAGGTACGTAACGCGATTTTATAAAGCAAGTTACAAGAGGGAGTGGTATATCAAAATTAACTTAGAAATGAAAGTAACGACGAAAAAAACTTTTGTTTGTGAGGGTGAGCAACGCGATTTGATAGAGATATACCAAAATTAACTTAAAAATGAAGGTAATAGCGAAAAAAGACTTTCGTTTGTGAGAGTGAGTGACGCGATTTAATAGAGCAAAATACAAAAGGGAGGGATATACCAATTAGAAATGAAAGTAATGGCAAAAAAAAAAAAGGAGAGATTTTCATTTGTGAGAGTGAGTCGTGTGATTTAATAGAGTAAGTTGCAAAAGAGAGGGATATACCAAAATTAACTTCGAAAAGAAGATATTAAACATCTCGTAATTTAATATTTAGAGGCAAATCATTAGTAATATGTCATTTTTACAATGTATCATGTATCTATGTTTTGACAATACTATAAGATTACATTTGGCAGCCCGTCTAAACTGTATAAAGAATATAGTATAAAATTATAATGAATATTAATAAGTAAATAGTATTATGAATAGAGAAAATTACCTCAAAACCTGCCTTTAAAGATTACATTTCAGAAAACATGAGATTAAGTTTTTTCACAAATCAGGTGGTAAATAAGATTAGTTAAGGATAATAAATTAAATCACCCCCAATACAATGCATCGCACCCCACCTCACCCCCAATCTAAAATCCCCAAATCATTTCTCGACTTCTCTCTCTTCTCCAAAATCGCTCTCTTCCAGTTGCACCCTCTCTGCCTTATCTCATCTCCGCCACTCTCTCCCACACCCCACCATTTTAAATCCCAAACCCAATCAGTAACTTCTCTCTCTTTCTCTCATTTTCTCTCTCTCTACCTTCTCCAGCGATGGCGGTGTAGAGGGACGATGGCGATTGTGCCTAGTTGGTGTTGGTGGCGGTGGTGTCGATCTCTTCCCCCCTCTCCACCCAACCCACCCCTTTTTTATATTACAGTGTCGAGCTGTCCGTGACTCTCCCTACTAACTTCATCCAAGTCTCAATTTCCATTGTGTTTACGGCCATCATTCCATCATTGTTGAAATTATTACTGTTGTCGAACCCCAATCCGCCATCACATCGCTCAGCGCCGCTTTGGCCGGAGTTGGGAGGGGGTACTTCTGGACATCAAATTTGGCGGACATTTTCTGACTGCCACTGCCACCAATCCCTGGAGTAGGCGAGCTGCAAAGAGCTGTCATAGTGAGAAAAATCGTCGCGATTGGGGTTGGTCACTGTCACGTACTGTCGTAACGGAGAATGCCGGGAACTGTACGGCGTCAACAACAATACTTTTGTTGAAAATAATCCGGAAAACAATACTTTTGTCGCCACCGCTGAGTTAGACGAGTTGTTGGTGATGTGTGGTTGTTCTAGCAGTAACAGTTTTGATGGTGGTGTGAGCTGTGTTAGGGTGCGAGGTGGCGGCGGTGGCGTGGGCTGTGTTGGTGTGCGAGGTGGTGGTGGTAGTGGTGACCGTAATTTTGTCGGTGTTGTTAGGGATGAATTGCTTGGGAGTTGTTAGGGATGAATTGCCAACATGGAAAGACTCGTCTACGTGTGCGGAAGTGGCCAGCAGGTGTCTTCGACCATGGGTCTCGCCGGACGGCGCTATTCCGGCAGTTTTTGCATTTTCAAGCTGTTTTTTTTT
>CAIGRF010038251.1:15068-25758 GCA_903798235.1 Fraxinus ornus | reverse complement strand
GAGTGTTTTATGTGATTTTCAATAAGTATGTGGTATATCGCAGATGAAAATGCTTTTCTGCTATTTAGTTTTAAATAAATTCACTTATAAGTGAGAGTGTAAATTAAAGTTTTGTTTTAAATAAATTCACTTATAAGTGAAAGAATAAATTTAAAATAATTTTCTTATCAGTGAGAGACTAGAAGTTATACTAAGTAACTTCTTTTGCCATAGAGCTAGAGTTTCTCCAAAATAATTTACCATCCCTCTTAAAGGCAAAAAATCAAAATTTGGATATAAAAAATTACTTATTTTCTGTTTAACTAACGGAGGTGTCTTCGACTAAGATTTTGATAGATTTTAAAATATTATAAATCCTAATGAATTTCGTAGATTTGAATAGCTTTTCAACAATTTCATAAGAATCTCATCAAATATGGTGAAATCACATAATTCTTTTAACTACAAAAAAGTCCTTTCAAAACTATATTTTTAAGCAATAACATAATACTTATGTGAGGTTGGCCGGTGGGGTTGGCAAAGACTAGTTGACTATATACAAGATTACTATAAGCGAGTGCTTCTGTTCCAATTGTTTTCCATCTCACCTGCGTTTTCTAATTGTTGTTCATAAAACTTTTGGTACCCCCACCCCCTATTGAAAGAAGACTTTAAGCTTTTGCATCAGCTTCCACTTAAAAAGAATCGTTTCTTGGCTCTATTTTCACGTGCACTTCGAATCTCCATAAACCCATCAAATTCTTTCGAACACTTTTCAAGAACTCTCTGCAGAATTTCTTGGTAAGTGTCATGAACATATCTTCTACTTTTCTGTTTTAAGATTTATTATTATTATTTTACGTGTGTATGATCTTTAAGAAAGTGATTTTCATGGTTGTTTCAGGATTCCAGTTAATATGTGTTCAATTTTTTTATTATTTGTTTGAAGTACTGGATTATGCTGTAACTTGAAGATTTGATACTGAAAGTTTGATTATGTATTTGGTTGTTTTTGTGTTTGTTTAAGTGTTCAGCTGCAATATGGTGTGAATTGTGCTTTAATTGCTCAACGTTGTGAACTTGAAAGTACTAAGTATGAGCATTTTTTGGTATTTTACTCCTATTCTTGATATTTATTTGGACTACCATTACAATTAGAGCATATTATTGTGAGGACAATATAATGTATTGAGCCATAATAGGATGGACTAATGTTTGTGAACAACTTGCTTAATGCCCATGGACTAATTTCCTTGTAGTGCTTTGATTATCCCATTAGATTGAAGAACCCCTCTTTGACAGTTAATTATAGCTCAACACAAGCCCGTGTGTGATTCGGCCAATAAGCTGTAGGTAGGTACATTATGTTGGGATAAGGGGTTTGGCATTAGAGAGGATAAAAAGGAAAGTTCTTCCCCCACTTGGCAACATTCTACCATTTTCTAAGTGAACGGCATAATGGGGCTCAATGTTCATCATCAAACATTAGAAACAATTATATATGCCGTTTAAATTTGTAAACATCCTTCATACATGATTTGGGTTTTGTATTGTTTTTTGGGTAGTCATAAATCTGAAATAGATGAGAATATGATAAGAAATTTGTTTTTACATTTGATACTCATGTTTTGATAACATAACCTATCGATTGGTTATTTATCACAGCCAATATTAATCAGTGGAAAACTGAGTCTCTTCTCACATTTTTGTATATTTTCAAAATCATAATAAAATAATAAAAAACCGAATCAAGTAATGAAGCACATTTACCTTCAATGTTGACGACAAGAGTTGTATCACCATCTGTTAAGAGCACACTGTAGAAAAATGCTAGATGTTTTGCCAACCGGTGATGAACTCTCCCTTTTTTCCCTCTCATTTTCTGACTATGCACTATAATTGAACACCTGCAAGGCTGCAACCAACTAACAACGTGTCCTTCAGATAAGGTTTATGGCCGTAGGAATGGATCCGGGACCAGACTAAATTTTTCTTAAGCCGGGCTAATATGTGGGGAAAAAAAATTTACACAAGATTTTTTTTTACTATATATATACACGCATAAAAAATGAAATGGGCTGGACTGGCTCTATCCCCATGAAATGGGCTTATATTGAGATATATAGAGATTTCTTAGCATATAACCCCTCCCCTGGTGGGAAATTGAGCACTCCTGGCGAATGGATGCCTCGTAGGAAAACTTCAACCATGGTCTCATTGCTGTGAAACTAAAGGACTCAGAGGTGTTCGTGTATGAGTAAGTTCACTAGAAAGCGTACGATGAAATTAGAAGTTATTTGGTCGAGTGGTTGACCAAACCATTAATTCTATGGGCCTCAAACTAGTCATAAAATGCATTCTCATCCCCTTTGGCTCAACATGTAATACCATACACACAATGTTGTGACAGTATGGTCCAAAACATGCTTTGGTTCATAACACATGAGTAAAATAATATCGATTCATGTTCTGTTGAAATAAATCGAAATTAGCTACAATACACGTAATTTGAAATGATTATCTTGTGCTTTTGGAAGTTGATTGACTTTTTGATAGATTGATCATCAAAAGCTGAATCGCAACTGACTATTTTGTGATCAACATGAATTTTGCTCAATTCTTGAATTTTGATAAGCTGATCGAAAGTAGCTATAGTGCACTTATTTTGAAATGATTACCTGTGCATTTGGAAGTGGATTGTCTTTTGGATATTGATCAACAAAAGCTGTGCAACTGACTGTTCTGTTGATCAATATGAATTTTGTTCTGGTCTTTCAATCTTGCTTGAGCTTAACACTGAAGACCATGATCCATAAGTAATAGTGGAAAAACGAAATAAGTGGCCAAGATTTTGTAGATGGTCATGGTTTTTGCTATGGTCTTATGTCCTGCTTGAGCTTATCCCTGAAGACCATAACATGTGCCAAAAATGCGTGGAAAAAAAAAGTAAGGTCTTGGATTTTGGAGACTTCGTGAATTTAGCAAGGATTATGAAACGAACCCTTGAAGATTGCATAAAATAAAATTAATGTCTTCTACACGTATGGTCAAGATGAAATCCAACTGAAGATGACTTGTGCAAAGTTATATGTCTGTGGTTCATATGGCTCTGAAAACTTAGTAGTAGTAATGTGGGAATGCATGCTTTCTTGTTTTCTATTCTGCACCTATCGGTTGTTTCATTTTGTTTTCATCTGTTTATATTGTCAGTGTCCTGGCTCACTTTTAACCGTGTCTACTTATCAACTATCAGATTAGAGCAGGTATGGCTAAGCTTAAAATGCTCTAACTTATTTGTTATTGAGTTTGAGAATATGTAGTTTGATTAAATAATTTGATCATGAATGATTTCCGATTGATGATTGCAGGATTTTCCCCCATTAGCGAAGATTTCGCATATCAGTTGTCTGAGTGCTGTATACTGGAGTGAACACCTCAACAGTTTATGCAGATAACATCATGCAGCTATATCATCATCCGTATTCCTTGGACAGCCAGAAGGTGCGGCTAGCATTGGAAGAAAAGAACATCGATTACACATCGTTCCATGTTAATCCTATCACTGGCAAGAATTTCGATTCCAGTTTCTTCCGGATGAATCCAAGTGCAAAACTTCCCGTTTTTCAGAATGGATCCCACATCTTATATGACACTATAGAGATCATTCAGTACGTCTTATCTTTATTCTTTATTTCATTCTCGCTTATCTTCACTATACTTGTTTCGTCACTTTTCTCTTACCCGTCTAAAAGTGTTCAGGGGGATTTTAAACCCTGTTTGCATACTGGCTATTCGAATTTTTTAGATTAATTTCCATTGGTGGAGTTGAGAACTTGAATGTATGATTATACCAGTCTAAGTTATATAAGAAAACTGGATTGCAGGATAGTTGACCGTAGACCATGGTGCACTTAGTTTTTGAAATTTGATAACACGAGTCTTATATTTTATATATTTTAACAGGTTTCGCCAAATAATTTGGTCTTTTTATATATGTTAATCTTTATGCATATTGCTTTTGTTGAATATTTAGTAATTTTTTTTAAATGAATATTGTTCATTGGATTTTGATTTTTACTCGGTTTATATGTTTCCTACTTTTAAAGTACATATGTACTTAAGTTTGAGGAAAAAAAAGTCGTACAATAAAATCTCACTTTTAGTAAGCTTGAAGAAGAATCATACGAATGAACTGGAAGTGGTATTCGTGCATTGTGTAAAATTGACTTCTCATTTTCAGCTATTTTCCATAGTTTTCCAAAAACTTTTTATTTAGTGCAAATATCTTCTAATTTCAGATCGAAGGAGCAAATTTGGAAGATGGGAGGAGTCTCTGTAACTGGGACTTTTTTGTCAGATAAAAGGTAGTATAAATTCTGATAAAACCGTCGTTGTTTGTTTTTCTTGAACCCCCCCCCCCCCCCCCAAGCTTGACACTAGCTCATTATTTTTCATAAATAGATGGCAATGAGACTTGAAAATTTAAAAGCTTAAGTTAGTAGAAAGGAAACTCATTTATTTATTTAAATTTATTCATCAACGTGTTTTCCTTAATTCGGGGGTTTGAAGGGGCAGGGGATTAAAGAAAATTTAATTCTTTAAATTGCTGCTAGGAATATTTTCTACTGATTATAACAATGTAAAAGACGTACAGGTACATCGAAAGGATTGCGTTGGTCTCTTCTGGCAGGGATGACCCAACTCTTAGCAGCAGAGAAGTTGTTGAATGGATGCATAAAATACAACAATGGAATCCCAAGTTCTTTACTCTCTTCCACCTCCCCGTGAAATATCGCCTTTCTGTTTCTAAATTCTTAAGGCGCGTTTTAATTGCTAGAATGGTCGAGACTCCTGAATTGGCAAGTTCATATCACCGTAAGCTAAGAGAAGCATATGAAACAGAAGATAAAATGCAGGATATGGAAGTTCTGAGGCGGAGCGAAGAGCATCTCGAGAGGATTCTCGATGAAGCTGAAAGTAAGCTCGGAGAAACGACGTATCTGGTTGGAGACGGGTTTTCTTTGGCAGACATCATGTTCATTCCTATTCTGAGTCGACTGGTTCTCTTGAATTTGGAAGAGAAATACATCAATACCCGGCCAAACATGGCTGAGTACTGGAATATGGTGCAGCAGAGACATAGCTATAAAAAGGTGATTGGACGATACTTTCGCGGTTGGAGAAGGCAGAGGACACTACTGAAAACTTGGTGCTATGTGCAAATCAGACGATTATTGAGACGATATTAATAAGCTGTTATATTACTTTAGTCTTGGTAAGATTAAACTGCTTGGAATAAAACAGCTACACAAGTGTACATATATATCCTGTTTTTGAGTTGCGAAATTTTTTTATACAGGAACATAAACGTGTTGCTTTGATCTATGATCATGAGGAATAAGACCTTTGTTGATTACTTACTGAAATACTGTTTTGGAATTGCATATATGCAACTCTTTTATTCCTTGGTTTTTCACATTTTTCATTGGAAAGCGTATTATATAGGGAAATGTCCTCTATCCACGGTTATAGAACGTACTCACAAGGTATGTATTTCATGAATGATGGGAGATATACTTAGATCGTTACATTCCACCCCTATTCAAAATTGATGTTTATGAAGGCCCATTTTTCAACGAGCGATTCTACAAAATAAAGTCTTCTACTGAAGTAGACTTCCCATGTGGCCCAACCACAATGAGATAACTCCAAGACGAGAAGTGCCAACTCTAATACTAATTGTAACAACTTCTGAATAGAACTCATCCTTAAAATCGGTTTGTAAGGTAAGAATATTGAAAGTACTTGTAAATACAAAACAGGCATTTCAAAAAAGCAATGTGAAATACAATTAAACGTTACTTGAACCCAATTCATGTATTGCTTTAATGGGTGAATGACTCAACCCGTGTGTCGCGTCTAGAAATCTACATCTAGGAAAGACTGAATTGTGAGTCCTTCGGTAGCTGATTTTTTTTTTTGGAGTCAAGTCTGCATCAGTTTGATAAAGAAATTATTTTTGCCTTGTTTTTGAGATCAAATGGAGATTATTGACAACATGAATGTATTGTAAACTCTTCCTCTTTCTGTAGGTGAAAATTCACGTCCTTGTCTAAAATTGTTCATTAGTTTTCACCTTTCGGTACTATAATAGGATACAATTATAAAGATTTTCATTTTCACATAAAACACTATTAAAGTTGACATGTAAACACTCATGAAACACTACTAAAGAATTTCGTGTAACAAAAATATGGCATTCATCTCTGCTCGTTGATCTCTCGAAAATTTCATAAAAGAGCTATCTAGACATACTCAATGACCAATTCGCAAATGAGTTGCCTAGGATGCAATTGACAATGCCCAATCACCGACTAGCGAACTAAAATGGATAGCACTTCGCAAAAGAGATAGAGCAAGCCAGCTGGACATTCCTAGACTACCAACTTCAAGACCAGATCTTTGAAAGACGCAGGGACACTAGTCCCTTGAGAATATGCAATAGATCATTCTATGTACTCACCCTTGGGAGTCAATGTGTGCTCTAGTTGAAATGGAAAGCAAAGATGCAATTCCCATGTCCACTCATCCTTCCATAGCCCTATCTTTCAAGTTTATCCATACCAAAATGCATCCCATCAATGAAAACAGCAAAATGGTAGCAAAAAAGAATGCTTTTATACCAAATGAAAGAAAATCATCAAGTGAGATGTTGGTACACGTTATTGGACACGCATGGAACAATATAATGAACAAAATTTTGATGACTTTCTTGCTTAATACTATCAAGTCTTCCCTACAAAACATGCCATAAGATTTTTCAAAATTCTTATGCAAATTCCAATTTGAACATTATAATAAAGATTGCCAATGCAATTTCTAAGGAAACAAACACCACTTGCGAAGGCACAATGTTTCCGTGTATTTGAAGTCCATCAGCCAGTCTATATACATTTTCCTCTTCTCCATGTCGATACTTAATTGCACAGAGTAGATTTCTTTGTTGCTAATGGCATCTTTGGCTCCTAAACCAAAGGATCCCTTTTCTCCCACGGATTCCGTCCTGAATCGACATCAAAAGCTTTTTAGCTAGGTCAGTCATAGGGTTATTTCCAGTTGCCTGTGAGTGGAGTCTTTCTATATGCTTTCCTTCAGCCCTTAGTGGAATCCTGGATCTAAATCACTATCCAGCAGGTTCGGAGAGCACTTTTATTCTGCGTTGGTGAATAGAAGCCCCCCTATCAAGCAAGAAGGAAGCAGAATTTTCCAGTGAATTGGTAGGATTTTCGAAGGAATGGCATCTTCATCAGTGTGTAAATTCACATCATCCTCCTCCTACTTCAATATCCCTGTGGCTTCATTTAGGGCAGCACGCTTTGGGACTCCAATTTTACAGGATGATTCCATAGGGACCACCTTGCATAGATTTGTCCAAGAATCTAATTACAAATAACAAAAATCAATTAGAAATGACAAAAAGAAAAGAAAGAAAACAACTTACTACAGATAGAATATGCTTACCTTTTATGCACACGTCAAATCGAATTTGGACCCAAAACCTCCATCCTCGCTGTACAAGGAACCATATCAATGTATCTGATCTTATTCCATCACCCTCCCCACAACCACCACTCAAATAAAAAAGAGAACCAAAAGCCAAACATTGGCACCACTGCCAAGTTTCACAGAGAGATACGGGTACACACACAGGAAGAGGGAAAGAGTAATAACCAGCATGGAACAGCAGTAAATTTTATTCCATAAATGTTAAAATTAATATTAGTATCTAAGATAAAATGAGATAAGCTTGCCTCTTTTGAAGTATGGACTTGTATTTCCAAAGCAAGTATATCATTCCTCACAACCACCTCGGTAAAAGCCTAGACATGAGGATAAAACTAAACAGATAAAAGAATATTTAATTTTTAGTAGATCTGTGCAGCAAAGAATGTAGTACATTCAAAAGGAGCATTAAAATTTTTAAAAGCTCCTTGAAAATCATCCTATAAATAATGCCAAATTTATCATTGTCGATGCTCAAAACCTACATTTCGCATGCCATTTCTAGGATTGCTCCTTCTACATTACCAAACATTTCTATTCCGAACCCATGGCGGCGCAAACTTTGAGTGATTCCACTTTTGCTGCTTGAAGTAATTCCTCCCCAAGTTATAGGAACTCCCTCCCTGCTGAAAATCAGATCTGTCATTTGCATCTGAATTATTCACATCCGGCAAGTCAAATCTGGATTTCCTCGTATAATTTTCATCTGAGTGATGAGCAGTACAATTATCAAAACCTGCCTCTGCTTTCTCTGCTGGTTGACTCAGTGATGGACAGTTAGCAGCAGAGGCTAGTGGGTCCCTCTTGTCACGAGGATAGAGAGGCAACGGGGGAAAGGGGTGGAATGGCACACCAGGAGCTACAGCCAAATCCTTGGAAGCTTCTGCTTCAAGGCCCCCAAATTGTTTTGCGATAGCAAATGGAATGCCATGGGAGACAAAAAGGTGTGAAATGAATATTTGCTGTGATTCACCCAATACTGCATCAAACGGACCCTTCATGTGCATGGATTCCTCTCGGTGATCAATAGAGGTCAAAGACACATCATATGAGAGAGTAGGACCACTACAAGGAGACGGAAACCCCGGAGGAACATCATCGTTGATGCTTGGCGACAGGCATACCTCCAACGGATTATCCCATCTACTTTTACGCTTACGCTTTTTTGTGCCATTTGTTCCACAACTATCACCTGAGGGTGAGACATCTGGAACACCAGTGTTACCCATACAAGATTCAGGCACAGACTGCGTTTCCCAACAATCCATTGCTTTTGAAGGGTTTCTATCACTCCCGTGATCATGTAAAACGGGAAACTTAGGGTTGCCAGAACGAGGATTATATTCCATCCTCCCATCAACACTCTCCTTGCAGCCATTTTTTCTCATATGTCTAGGGATCCACTTATCCCGAAAGTTCCTTGCAATTTGATGGACCTGAGCAGTAAAATAAAATTTAAATCTTCAACCAACAACTCAGCAATATGAATTCAATCATTAAGTGAATCTTATAAAATTATATTGGAAGATAATCTTCAAGACAACCACCATCAGAACATCCAGACAAAATTGAGTGCAACTATTCGTAAATAAAAACGACAATAATTACAAAATCTAGTGCAACAAATTATTATGACCGCCAAAATGCAGTGATGGACACTACAGAAAGGTTTTAAAGATGGAAACACAATATTTGGAATAAACATGGAATGGCTTGGTATTGATTTCACCTCATTTTATGTTTACTACAACCTATCGACTAAACCACGTTCTCGGGAAAGAAAATAAAACTATTACATTGATGTGGAGTTGCTTGTATACAAGCTAAATTACTTATAGGTACATATTAATATGTATGACTATCATTCGGTTGTTATTTAACGTTGAGATTAAAGGTAACCACCATAACCATTGTTCAACATCCAACAAGGGAAATAGCCAGTGGTGGAAAGTAAGCCAAATCGTGCATCTCTCTCTCACTCACTCCCTCCCTCCCTCTAAGTATTAGATGAAAGGTAACCACCATAGCCAATGGTCGAAAATGGAAACAAGGGAAATAGCCAGTGGTGGAAAGTAACCAAAATCGTGCATCTCTCTCTCACTCACTCCCTCCATCCCTCTACGTATTAGATGAAAGGTAACCACCATAGCCAATGGTCGAAAATGGAAAAGATGGTACTACTCCCTAGGAGAGTAAACTTACAGTTGAACAAGAAATATACAACGTAAATGAAGAGGACGGAAAGAAGTATCTGATATAAAATGCAGCAGTGCTAAATAATTCTTACTAATGCTTTCTTATGCTACTTGTTTCCCATATTCAGGGGAAGTTTGGTCAATAGACAGCAAGCTAGGAGATCTCACCTACCCATCTTGAGAAATCTACAATGATTTTTTATTTACTTAAACTAGTTAGTTTTCTGCTTTTCCACAAATACTAATTTAAGTGTAAATCGAAAGGCAAAATATAAGAAACAGAAAAAGACAGGAAAAGAGTCGATAAAGAGTCATCAAACAGATCTTCCATGAACTGCAGACGAAAAAAACAGATTTGACATTCACAAACTTCTAACAACTACGAAATTACTCCAACTAACAGAGGGGACTAAGAAAGAACAGAATTAAACTCAACCCAGGATTATCTTCCTTACGTTATTACGTTCACTTCTATAATTTAATTTTCAAGACAAAAATTCTTTATCCTAGCACATTATTTTGGAATCTTTTTTCACCTTCTAAGAGCATCTCCAATGGTGATCGAAAACCTCTCCAATGAAGAGATGTAAATTGCATTTTCCGACAGAAAATGTAATCAACAAGATGCAAGAAGTTCCTTTAGAGTAGAATTTGGATTTAGATCCACTGGGATGAAAATAGGGATGTAAAAGTGGTTTTGAAGATACCAATTTATATCCAATTTTACACCACTATTGGCGATGCTCTAGGGAATAGCACGTTTCATTCTTTGTCAAAAAGATGCCACAAAAATGGACGCGCTATTATGACCATTAATGTTAAGATGCAAGATAGATTGTAAACAATACCTGTTTGTCACCATGTTCTGTCAGTATCAGTATTGAATCTTTAAAGCTGCAATACAGAATAACATGCAATTCAGAAATAAATAAATAAATATATATATATATATG
>CAIGRF010038242.1:19951-36976 GCA_903798235.1 Fraxinus ornus | reverse complement strand
GAGTAGGTAGGTAGGCGTCCTTTACATGCATAGCTACATACAGCATTGGATGTCCATTCAAGCCAAGAGTGATGCATCATAACAATTCACACAAGTTCTCAACAAAGGCACATCCATCAAAATTCCACGAAAAAAGATAGATTTGTAGGAAGAAGTATTAATATGTCACAAACGGAACAGCTAAAGAATACAAATGAGAACTAATATTAAATGAGCAAACTATAGCTAGTCCATCTAACATAAAAAAAATAAGCGCCAAAAGTTTATTTCAGAAGACGAAATGTACACAGACATAATTATCTCCATCAGTATGTAGCTCAACCAATCTGCTGCTCCTACCGCAATGGCTGCTGGTTGTAATAGTTCTTCTCTTTCTTCTTAGCAGCAACAAGTCTTGCACTCCTTGTAGCAGCTTTCACATTAACACCTCTCACAGCAGCATCCATCTCTTTGCTAGATTTCTTCTTCTTAGAAGATGCCAACTTCTTCAGATGCTCCTTCACATCAACAGCAGATGCATCTTCTTCTCCATGTTCGGTTCCAATAGCTTCCTCAAGACCATTAGAAACATTAGAGTAGTTCGGTTGATCCGTGTGTTCATTAGCCTCCTTTGAAACTTTATCCTTCTTTTTCTTCTTTTTCGCACCTTTGGATTCTGCAGGGACATTATCCTTCCTTTCAGCATCTCCATTATGAGCTAAAGCATTTCATGAACAAGTCCTAAAAGAACTTAATCCATAACAGAGAGAATTTTCTGGGATTAAGGAATCAGAACTCATAGTTAATGTCAAGATATCCTAAGCCACCATCCAAGAAAAAGTTTTAGTACCATGACACCTCATTCAAATGTGACTTCCCATAAATATTGGCTGAGAAGCTTTCTTCAGCAAGATTCTTTACTAGCTTCTCATTTCCCTTCTCTCTTCATGATCTCTTTATACTTTTTAGGGTGTAGAGTGTTATGTATGTTTATGTGAGTGAAAAGGAAAAGGAAAAGAAGGTATATTTTATTGAAAACAAACACAAGACTTCCCAAAACAATAAAGCTACTCATCTGTAATTTAAAGTATATATTCAAGTCTTCTTTTCATTTCCAAAAACAGAATTAAAATACAAAAAATATCAGTCAAGCATGCTTTTTTTAATCCCAGTTCGGTCTGCCATGTGTGAACTCTAGGCTTGGATTTTTCATCATTCTATCATCTTCCTTACATGTAGTTTAATGACGATGGAAATGAATTGGATATTGGCATTGATAAATAACGTGTAGTTACTCATTTGTCTTATTTTCTACTAAATTAGGGAAATAAATGTTGAGGAATCATTTCCACCTCCACCACCAAATAGAAACCCCCAATCAGCAAAAATAGCGAAGAAACGGCACCCATACATAACCTACAATTCCGCCTCCACAACCATCTACCCTTCCCCTTACGAATTCACCGTCCCTACTATTATCTAACCCGCCTCAATTTTTACACCCAACAAATTAAAAAACAGAGGTGAAACCTAACCCAACAAATATGATATAGAATAGCAAGCAAAGAACCAAATATTATCACAAGCAAAGAAAGCTAGATTATCATATGTGAAACCTTGATTGAAACAGCCCGTAAAGAAGCCTTTGATTTGTCAAGACGAGCTCAAAACCTTGATTTGAAGATCCCGTAGAGAACCCTTCAATTTGGCAACACGAGCTCAATAGGAATTTTGGGTTGTGGGTTTGTGAGAGAGGAAAATGATTCACCATTTACCAGAGCATCCTTTTGTTACGGGAGAGGGGAGAGAGAGAGAGGATAGAGAGGGAAACGTCGTTTTGCGTGTTTTGACAAAAGACCTTGTTTTGTGGTTAGTTTTTCCAAAATGTGGTTTTCAGTTCATTTTTTTATTTTCAAAAATAGGTAAGAGCACGCATTTTCACTATTTTAAAAAATTGAAAACAGAAAATGACTTGAAAAAGATATAGAAAACAGACCCTAAGGCTTGGCTCGGGCCTTACTGGGCCGAGCATTTTTTATAAAAAAAATATTTTATAGTAATGCGACTGCTAGCTACCTACTTCAAGTAGGCACCTGAAGAATGCTTGTAGCTGGCTATCGCGAGCAGCGAGCAACTACTTGCTCGCCTGAAGTAAATAGGCAACTAACAGCTACCTGCCCACCTACCTAGCAACTTGCTCGAGCCTATGACACGAGCCATTTTGCCTCACGTTGGCGATCCCCACAAGTTGGCTCAAGCTCAGGTCGTCATCCAAAAATGAGGGTCAACCTGAGCCATGATCCGTTAGCCGAGTTGACTTAAACTTTTTTCGAGCAGAGTCACGAGCCACCCAAGTCGATGAGCAGAATTGACATTCCTATGTGTGACCTAAAAATGTGAGATTCCCATTAAATTTGTAATCGTGATCACAATTTCTTAAATTATGATCAGTTAATTTAATAATTTGTAATCGAGAAATAATTTTGACCAATTAATTTGGTAATTTGTAACCATGAAATAAAGTTGTGACTTATAAAATTTGTAATATCATTCCAGAATCAGTACCAGTAATAACAATATCATAAATATAGACCAAAAGAAGCACGATGCCCGCTTTGGTGGCAGAGATGAAGAGAGATGAGTCGTATTTACTCTTGAGTAAAGGAGTAACCCAAGAGAGTAAAATGAACTTATCAAACCAAGCACGAGGAGCCTGCTTCAACCCATAAAGCGAATGCTTTAGCTTACACACATCGGTAGATGGCAACGAAAAGAGATCCACGGGAGGTGTCATATAAATATCTTCCTTAAGGTCACCATGTAAGAAAGCATTCTTGACATCCATCTGTCGCAAAGGCTAACCCCTGAAAGTAGCTATAGCCACAATAATTCGAACAGTTGTCATCTTAGCAACAAGGGCAAAGGTCTCCTCATAATCCACCACATATTCTTGACGATTCCTAAGAGCCACCAATTGAGCATTATATCGTTCTAATGTTCCACTAGATCTAAGCTTAACAGAATAGACCCATTCGCACCCAATAGGTCGGATACCATGAAAGCAAAGAACAATATCCCATGTGTGAATCTCCTGAAGAGCTTGAAGTTCATCTTGCATGGCGTTCTCCCAGCAGGGTTGAGTAACAGCCTCAGAATAAGAAGTGGGAACTGTAAAATGAGATAAAGTTGTAGATAAGCCATACCGATTAGGAGGATGAGTAACACAAGTGGATCGTCGAAGAATAGCAAATTTTGGGATGGATTCCGGATCGGTCTGGGGGTCGTCAGCGTTGATGACGTCTATAATTGTGACTAGTATGTAAATAGGACCATAAATTTTATAATACTTTGACCTTAATAAAAAAGGTTAATTAATAGAATTTAATGAAGACCTGATTTTTGAAATAGTAAATCTAATTTCTTAATTTTGAAATTGTATTTTGCAACTATCTTATATATGTAATGTTCCTAAAACCAAATGCCTAAATGTTCATAACCTAGATTACCCAAATTGCAGACTGTCATTCTTGTCTTGAGAAATTCGAGTTTGGTCCTCAATTAACCTATATCATTTATGCTCTCAATCTAGTTACTGGTTGATTGCTAGAATTTGTGGTGGCCACCATTTTGGCTTCTAATTCTTAGTATGTCCCATATCTAATTGACCTACCCCTTTATTTTTGTCTATTTGCCTTCGGTCTACTACTAGTGCTCACTGATCAATTGTTGCTTTGACCCTGATTGACGGTCAAGTGCTAGAATTTTGTTGTTAATTTTTTTTATTTTTTATTTTGTATGAAATAGTTATGAAACAAAACTTCGTGCCTTCCTGGCGGCGCAAAGTATCTCTTTTACTCCAATAAATAAATATTACCTGCGAAATGAGGTTGGGACTTTCTCCCCTATTGTACCTTCGGCGTGAGAATTAGTAAGGGATTTAGGAATGTAAAGTTGGGAAGAAAAGATAGAATGTGTATTCTGATAGACCAAATTTTTCAGATACATACATGTCTTGCTTTAGGAGTATTTATGACTGGAGTTATGTAACTATTAGGCGGTTATTGTGCCACGTGTACTACGTAGCATCTCCCACCACCCCCCACGTTCTGAGTGAAGGACCTCCATCTATCCAGCGTTTTGTTGTGTTCATGATAACCATTAACGGTTCCCATCCAACTCAATGATGTTTTTATGATTAAGTGTTGTGTTGGCCTCACAAGGGTTGACAGTCTCATAATGGTAAATGGCCTAGAATGAATATAGAGGGTCTCATAGTGGTCGACAATCTCATAATGGTAGACGGCCTATTATAAATGTAGGGGGTTCGCAATGGTCGACAATCTAGCTTGGACATAAAGACCCTGTAGCAGTAGATTGCCTAGCATGCTGGCGAGCCTTGTAGTGGTAGACAGCCTAGCATGAAAGTAGAAGGCCTTGTAGTTGCAGACTGCTTAGCATGGGATGCTCTACGTAGAAGGTCTATTGAGTAGTCTTCAACTTATTGGTCATTGTAGCCAATTATTTATGCCATCTTATATCACTAGCTCCCTAACTCTTGTCAATGTTTATCTATAAGGGATAGTATCTTCAATTTTCTATGTTATTTTTTAAATCGATTTATCATATATCGACATTTGGTATAATGTAAGCGGGTGGAGCAGTCTAAGTTTTGTAGGGCAATGGAAATATTGTACAAATGACACCCCATGTGTAGGGTGGGGGGGATTTTTCCCCAAAAAATCTAAAATTTTCATCTATATAAAGAGGTGAAAACCTCCTTTTTACCCTCACTTTTCCATTTGCAAAAATTGTTTCTTCTTCACACTCTCAAGGTAACTTCTTCACCTAATCTTCCATTATCCTAGTTTTTTTCTTTTTGCTTATTTTTTCTCCTATCATGTATAAAACCATCCTAACTTTTTCATCCAGCGAAAGTGAATTTGAGAGGGAAAGCAAATCGATCAACCCATCGTCGAATAGATAGATCAACTATCGATCGGCGTGGCCACTGGTCGATGGGCTGGTCATTCGTCAATCAACCTCGTCGACAACTCCCCGTGAGGTAGGACGATCTTCTATGACTCCAATAGCCAAACTCATTTGATTGAACTTCATGTATCCCTACCAAGTTCTCCCAAAAAAATATATTGTCTCAACTAAGTCTTTGAATCAAAACTTGAAAATTGAACGGGATACAGCGAGCGAGGTAGTTGTTCTTGAGATTCCAAAATGTTATAAACTTTATAATTCCCCACTTAAATTAGAAATCACTTAGCAAATTCAATCATGTTAACAATTATATTTATAGAGCCCCTAGGCCCAAAGAGAGGCTTCCGGGTTTGACCCTCTCGAGATTGTGTGCATAAAGACACTACGGATGGTGGCTTTTGATTCCCCATCCATCCCTTCTTCTTCTCAATTTTTAATGAATTCAACATTACTTCTAGTTAAATAAACTCTAACGTGTGGAGGTAGGTGTTGTATTTCTTGTATATTTGCCTAAGCAAGAAAATCCCGCTCTCAATAAACCTCTTTAGATGCGTCTTTGAGATGCATGAGCTAGCTCATGTAATATTTTTGTCCTCTTCAACTCTAGAGTATCCTTGCGCTTTCCAAAATTTAGGAATTCCAATAGCAAGTCTCGATTCTTCTTTATTTGACCTTCTGAGAATCAGTATCCTTTCAACACCAATTGGAGACATCCTAAATTCGCATCTTCAATAGTCCAGTCCAGATCACTCATTTCCTAATAGTACAAATCCAGCAAGTGACCAATACACCACATCTTGCTCCCGACCTAGGAGGAATATGTTGATAGTGGGGACTGGTCGTTCTACTGGTAGGTCCTTTCATCCTGTTTATACCTTTACACTTGTATATATTTTTACCCGCTATTTTTCGGGTCTGATGAACTTAATTATGTGCATGCGTATATGTACTTTGATTTGGATGAAGTATTAAAATCCCTACCCGCGCCAGAGAGCGATGAGGGATTTATCCTTACATATTTTGCTTTTGATTTCATATTTGTGTGTACCTTCATTTGTTGTTCATGGATTTTTGCTTTGCATATACATGTATGGAATTTGACCTGGAGGAGACCATGTACTCCTTGCCTGAGCACGGGCATGAGAGTGACGATGGCCCAACTCATGTTTTCATTGAAAAGAAAGAAAACTATTGATGGAAGAGCAAAGTGTCATGTCGGTAGGAGACATCACAACCTTTAGACGAGCTCATCGAAGCTATCCTACTACTCGAGACTAGAGGGGGAAACTTGAGTTAAGTTAGGTACGAGCGTGAGGGCTCTCTTCTTCCGGACGTCTGATTTCTCCCACTAGGGACTATCCCGATGAGTATACTCGGGTCTTTGATTATGTTTGCTCGTGCCGGGTGATTGTCGAGAGAAGTGCTGACGAATTAGAAAAGGTCCTGGTGGTCTCGGAGGGTAAGCTTCCTGCTATATTTCATCATTTTTGTTTGTCTATTTTCTTGAACATGTCTAACAGTTTTTCATCAATTTGTCTCTTCTCATGTTAGGTTGTGTCCTTACAGATTGGTCTCGTTAAGTCAAGCTGTCGTAAGTCATCGAAATTATAAGCTCTCATAGAGGAAAAGAAGAAGGAATCTCACCACAAGAAAAAAGTTTCTTCTTCGAAGAAGTCTCTCGAAGCTTTAAAGGCTCAGGCTCATGAGCAAGAGACAAAAATTAATAACATGCGATATGTTTTGGCTCGAGCTCCCGAGAAGGTAGTGAAGTCATATAAAGTCTCAATGGAATATGCTAAGGATCTGGAAGCGTCTATGGAGCAGTATAAATTGTCATCAGATTATGTTAAGGCCTTGCATTCATACGGAAGGAAGGTGATGGCGACATTCGTTAAATTGACCAAGGAGTACATATGTACTGAACACCCTTCTATCGATCACTCGGTATAGATAGGTTTCTGGTATAGTGCAAACGAAAAGATAGCGGTGCGCCTCAATCCAAGACATCCAAGTACATATAGCGGGGAAAAAGCGATTGGACTTTACATTCGGGTTGAGATAGTCTTTCATAGTAGATCTTTTAGTACTTTCTTTTATCATTCTTCTTTATCAATTTACTATATAATAGTTTATCCTGGTTTAAGTCATACTTCTTTTTAAGTATGGACATTTCCTTATTGAAATTCATTGTGCTTTTTGGCTTTCGTTGATCATTATACCGGAGAGTTTTGTTCTTTACGCTTTAGGTGGGCCCTTGATTTGCCTATACCAAGGTCAAAGTCTTATGATCTCGGCGAATTTAGCTTCAATGCATCATTGTTGCTTAGTTCTCCCCTTTTTTTATCTATCATGTCGTACAAATGCTATTTGTCAATGTGTAAAAGTTAATTTGTCTGTCCTCACACAACTTTTCTTATTTGATCGTGCAGTAGTTAGCATGTGTGACAACTAGCGAAAGTGTGCCTATCTTTATAGCGGCAGCCAAGCATGGGTTGACTGCTACGTAGTTGACACGCACGCATCGACCTTATGCCTAGGTTGCAATTTCACTTTTCGTATTTTATTTTTTTATGGTTAACTGGTTTTTTAGCTCATTGCCTTTGGGCAATGTTGAACTGTAGAGCGCAGGGTCTAGTAGCTTAGAACTATAACCAATTATTCTATTCACTATAACCGTAGGGTGAAGTTGAGCTTATAACCAATTTATTGGTTTTGTTGCTCTCCGCATAGCCTCCGGGTTTTGTCGAATGTAGAGTGCATGGTCTAATGGTTTCGAGCATTAAACAATTTTTGATTTTGAAGGCCCTCTACTATAATTGTAGGTTAAGTCGAGCTTATAAACAATTTATTGGTTTTGTTGTTCGTCACCTAACCCTTTGGACAACGTCGAATATAGAGTGTATGGTCTAGTGGTTTAGGGCATTAACCAATTTTCGATTCTGAAGGCTCTCCACTATGACCGTAGAACGCATTAGAGCTTATAACCAATTTATTGGTTTTGTAGTTCGTCACCTTTTTCCTTGCTTAGCGTCAAACGTAGAGTGCATGGTCTAGTGGTTTAGGGTCTTAAACAGTTTTTGGTTTTGAAGACTCTCCACTATGATAATAGAACGCTGTCAAACTTATAACCAATTTATTGATTTTGTTGCTCGTCACCTTGTCCCTTGGGCAGTGTCGTATGTAGAGTGCAAGATCTAGTGATTTAGGGTCTTAAACAATTTTTTTATTTTGAAGGCTCTGTATTATGATCGTAGAACGCAGTCAAAGTGCTGGAAGGGGTTCGTAGCCGCACATTGATATATAAATTGCCTGAATTCGAGAGCTCAACATGCACCCTTCCGCTTATATGCCATCATCATTATGATCCCTGCTCTAGATCATTCCCTGTTCGAGGACTCATCCACAAAAATTTTCCAATCCGTCTTCTTTTCAGTAGGTTGCTCAGGCAGGTGGTAAGCTCGACGATGAAGTCCGCTATAGCCTATGCCTTAATAGTTGTTCTTGGTTTGAATTCAATGTCGAACTCACTCAACTCAATTGCTCATTTCAGTAATCTTCCCAAGGTTTCTAGTCGATGTAAAATCTGTTTAATCGGCTGATCAGTCATTATATGTACCATATGGGATTGGAAATATGGCCTCAATTTTCTAACGGCAACGACCAAAGCCAGTACCAGTTGCTATGCCAAGATATATCTTGTCTCTGTACCCTTTAGCACTTAGCTTACGTAGTAAACTAGCCTATGAGCCTTGTGAATTCTTTCACTAACACAGCACTGACTTCATGCGGTGATACTATCAAGTAGAGATATAGCACATCCCCGAGGCACAGACTAGTCAAAATTGGTAGCTGCTGTAATAACTGCTTCAAAGATTCAAGTGACTCTTCGCACTCCTGGTCCACTCAAAGTTGGTAAAGCCCCCATTGGCCTTGACGAAATGGTAACATTTATCTATTGCTCGACTATGAAGTAATTCAGCGTGACTACCTATCCCGTCAGCCTTTGGACCTCCTTCTTACTCGAAAGGATTTCCATCGCTAGAATTGCCTGAATCTTATCTAGATTTACTTTAATACTCCTCTGCGTGATCATGAGACCCAGAAACTTTCCACCGGTGGTACCAAAAACACTTTTCTCCTTGTTGAACTGCAACCTATCCTGTCAGACAACATCAAACACCTTCTACAAATGAGTCACATGGTTATCAGCCCTGGTACTTTTGACCACCATGTCATTGACATAGGCATTATAACGTCTCCAGTCAATCCATGGAAGACTTTGTTCACCATCCTATGATAGGTTGCCTCGACTTTTTTAGTCCGAACAGCATGGTCGAATAGAAATACATCCCAAAGTCGGTGATAAAGGACCTCTTTTCTTGATTGGAATCAACCATAGAAATTTGATGATACCCGAAAAATGCATCCAGAAAGCTGAGTCTTTCATGACCCGACGTGGCGTCCACCAGGTGGTCTATTCTGGGAAGTGGGTATGAGTCTTTTGGACATGCCTTGTTAAAGACGATGTGGTCTACACACATACGCCACTTTCCATTCGATTTTTTTTACGAGCACGATATTTGCCAACCACTCAAGGTATTGTACTTCTTGGATGAAACCCGTCTGCAACAATTTCTCAACCTCCACCCTCGTCGAGGCTTGCCTTTCCGGGGCAAAGTTTCTTTTCTATTGCTTCACTAGCTTTGTCCCCGATAGAACATCGAGACAGTATTGGGCGACTGTTGGACTGATCCTCGGGATATCTCCTAGACTCCATGCAAAAATCTCCAAGTTATTAGCCAATCATTTTACCAATTCTTCCTTTTCATAAGATTCCAGGTCTACTCCAATGCTGAACTCGCGTCCTTCCGATGCTAAATTTTTTTTGGTCATGTCAAGCAGCTCGATCTACCACTTGGGGGTTCTACGTCTAGCATCATAACTGGTGGAGAACCATTCACCTATATACTGCCAACATAACATTTCCTAAAGCATGTTGATTCCTCCTCACACACTCAACCCATCTGCTAGTCGGGAACTTCATAACCTAATGGTAAGTTGAGGGAATGGCACATATGGTGTTTAGAAATGATCGACAATAGATGGCATTATATGCTATGGGGGTTTTAACGACTAAGAAACTGGTCATGATCACAACTGTTGTTGGATAAGCTCCCAACATGACCGAAAGCTTCACAGATCACTCCAGTATCATAGTTGCCCATCCAAAACCTTGTAGAATAGTGGTCACCACTTTCGATTTCTGAGGAAAAATCATCGAACACAAAAATGCGTCCCAAGTGAAAACATTCGCTGCATTTTCTCCGTCGACCAGCACCCTCTTAACATCAAAATATGTTATGTCACACACCACTACCAGGTATCATAATGGAGGAATACTACGCCAATCAAGTCTTCCTTGCGAAAGTGATGCTCAGATTGAACATTGTCTTCTTCTAGATAGAGTAGGCCCCAACAAAGAGTACATAGTTCTTCCTAGCCGAAATTTGAGTCTCCACCTGCTGTTATTCTACCAGTGATTACGTTTATCACTCCGGCTCTGGAATGAGGGGACGATCCTCAACCTTTTGCTTGCCTCTGTCATTTCTCAGATATTTGTTCAAGAGTCCCCGTCTTAGAAGACGCTCGATCTCCTCATTCAGTTGCATGCAATCTTTGGTATCATGTCCGTGATCCTTATGAAAATGGCAATACTTGCTCTGATTTCTTTTGCTGGATGGCGTCAACATCAGCTTTGGCCATTTGAGCTCATTCATATCTCGTATTTCTATCAACAATTTTGTAGTGCAAGGTGTTCAAATGGGTGAATGCCTTGACCTCATCTCCCCTTTACTTGATAGACGGATCCTGAGAATATCCCTTATTCACGCAGACGACGCCAATGAAATAGTTATAAAACAAACATTCGTACCCTTCTGGTGGCGCAAGGTATTTCTGCTACTCCGATTAACAAATGTTACCTACAAAATGAGGTTGGGGCTTTCTTCCCCGTTGAGCCTCCGACGCGAGAATTAGTAAGGGATTTAGGAATATAAACTTAGAAAGAAAAGATAGAATGTGTATTCAAATAGCCCAAATTTTTCAGATACATACTTTTCTTACCTTATGAGTATTTATAGGAGACTGAAACCATGTAACTATTAGGCGATTATTGTGCCACGTGTCTCACGTAGCATTTCCACCATCCCCATATTCTGAGTGGAGGACCTCTACCTATCCGGTGGTTGGTTGTATCCATGATAACCGTTAGTAGTTCCCATCCAACTCAATGATGTTTTCATGGTTAAGTGTGGTGTTGGTCTTGCAGGGGTTGACAACCTCATAATGGTAGACGGCCTAAGATGAATATAAAGGGTCTCATAGTGATCGAAAGGCTCATAATGATTGATGACCCAATATGAATGTAGAGGGCCTCTCGCAGTGGTCGATAACCCAGCGTAAAACGTAGAGTGTCTCGTAGCAGTAGACGGCCTAGCATGTAGAAGCAGGCCTAATAATGATAGATGACCCAATATGAATGTAGAGAGTCTCACAGTGGTTGATAACCCGGCGTAAAACGTAGAGTGCCTCGTAGCAGTAGACGACCTAGCATGTAGTAGCGGGCCTTGTAGTGGTAGACAGTCTAGCATGAAAGTAGAGGACCTTGTAGTGGTAGATAACTTAGCATGGGATGTTCTACGTATAGGGTCTATTTAGTAGTCTTCAACTTGTTGGCCATTGTAGCCAATTATTGATACCATCTAATATCATTGTATTTTATTCAACAATTTTTATTTATTTATTTATTTTACGATAGCAAAAAAAATATTTATTATTTTTTAGTTGCACAATTTCACGCACAAATCTCAGTCCCAGGCAATTACAAAGTACACAATTGTAAGTGATATACACTTTAATTGATTAATATATTTTATTTATGACATAGCTATTATTTTCTTTGCATTATTATTTTGATTAATTAAATTAATAGAATCTGTAAATTCAAGTTTTTATATTTGTTAATCACAAAGAGTTGTGATCATGAGATACAAGTTTAAATGATTGAACTTAAAATTTTCTATGGTCGTAAATAATAACGAGATACGGATATCGATATTGCAGCTAGACATTTCTCAATTATGATGTGAGAAATTGATCTCACAAACTTTGAAGTTTTGTTAAGATAACAAAATATTGGAAACCCAAAGATTTCACATGGATGATTATCTCAGTGTCACTGGTTAATCTCTAAGCGTAAATCATATATAGCCCTAGGTGCTCATAGTGTCTTCTATGAGCACCTAGTGAATCATATATAGCCCATGGACCTAAGAGTTTTATTGAAACGTAGAGTCCAACTCCGTGTAGGTGTTATGATCCTATCAAGAGTATTTTTTTTAAGCGTAATAGGATTAGGACGTCTGTGGTTGAGTTTTCATAGGATTAGGCTGCCTATCACGTTTTATGGTCGATACGACCTAGCGTAGGATTTAGAAAAAGGCGTCACTGGAGCTGGCATAACCATGGACGGAAAGACCCAAGGTGTTGTTCAAGCAAGAATGACCTGATCAAGGCTAGTGCCAAAGTGGTCGAAGTCGGGTTTTGTGCATATCGGGTTTGATATTGCTCAAGAGAGTTTATTAAATAATATGGGAACACCGATGTTCAATTCCAAACAAGTCTCGTCAAGTTTCCAGAACTGGGATTAAAGTGAGAAATATTGGGAAATTTGGAATCCTAGTGCTTTAATTACTTTTCTCCAAACTGTCTAAATCAATTTCAATTGCTTTCTTTAGAAATCTTTGATTAAATATCATCAAACAGTAAATTTGTGCTTTTCAGCTAGAGTTTGCATTATCTTGTGAAAATGATACTAAATCCACATTTTTGTTACTTGTTCACGATACTATACACTGGAGAAATTTCGTACAACGACCACCATTGAGGTTGAACATCCCAATAATAGCTGTAAGTTTGAAGCAACCAAATACATTACATCAAAAATGGAAGAAGGTAGTTATGATAGTTCTCTTAAATTCTTGCTTCCTTGCCTCCTAAACCAGTGACGTGCTCTTTGAGATGTGGTACTCCAATTGAATGTGGAGTTTTCGCAAAACATGGTATAACACATGAGCATCAAACCATGCGTGCTTCATCAGCCGAATTCAAACGTGGAGTCAAAAAAAGGTGAAATTTATGCAGCGGAGAGGTCGAAATCCGAGCGATGTGATCCAATACGAAGCAATTGTAAAATAGAGGATACGACACAAGATATTATAGTGGAGTACAGTTCCTCATTGTCTGATTATATCTCTTAACAGTGATTGCTCATTCTTTCTCACAATTAGGTTTGTGTTAAATCAGCAGAAAAGAATCTGAGATTTGTTAGTTACTTGAAATTGGAGAATCTTCGGTTGGTTAGAAATATGAAACTGCTCTCTCTGTTAAATGCATTTGCCTATGAAGACAGCTCATGAATTGAGGATCTTACTAGACATTTAAGACTCGTGTTACTATAATAACACATAAGGTTTTGAGAAATTATCCTTAATTCAAATCTCACTTTCTGACTGGATGAACCACGTTTTTGCTCTGGTCTTGGATCTACAAGCTTCTAATCGCCGAGCCTTCTTAGGTATTCTCCCAACAGACTGCACCGATAAGTGGGCACCTTATAAACTAAAACTATTACTAATTAGAGTAATGTTATTCATAGTCATCGACTACCGTAATCATTTTATGTAGCAGCTTATTATTGAAACATTAGCTTGTTATTTGAGGCAACAAAATTACAGAAAATTAATGCATCAAATAACAAATTACCATATAAAACGTCACGTAAGACGATTACCGTGGTCGCGGACTATAAATAGCATATATCTAAATTTTATCTATATATAGACTAAACAAGATCTCATAAGAGGATCAAGGAAAAACTGTTTGCTTGTCTCTGTGTGTAAATGAAATGGCTAGGGCAATCTAGGATGTTGTTCTTTCCTTGTCCTGTCAGGTCTAGGAAAGTATTTTATCTTTTTGCATGTTCAGTCCCTATACTTTCGTCACTTGTACAATTAAGTCCAGAACTTTTAAGGAGCTATCAAAGGAACCTGATCGAACTTATATGATTCGGGGCTCCGATAAATATATTCAACGAAACCAACGTCCAGTATTATTATCAGTTCTCGCTCACTCCACTAAACTCTAAAGTCGAGAGAGTGAACTCCAATACACCCAAAATTTTAGAAGCAATATTCTCTGCGATACATACTATGCGTTATAGAGTTAGCTAATCCATAAAGCAATGATATAGAATTTAATTCTGCACACGATCAAGTTACGGAATTATACTCTACACACTGGTCCCGTCCAATACACTCATAAGTGTACTAGAATTACTACACATGAGATCCATTCGCCACACTTAAGACCAATCACGAAACCCAGTTAGTAGAATAGTGAATCCTAAGCATTAGTACAACAAAGTGCCAACCTTTGTTCATTACTTTAGAACGATATGTTTCTCGAACAAAACACAAGTAGTGTGTGTCTCTTTGCTTCTTTACACAAGCACCCAACTTGTCTTGTCATAAAACATACAATATGTATTGTTCATTCAACAAGCTAAATAAACAAATGATATTTGCTTAATGATGATAATCATAATGTCAACTATTACATGTCACCTCAATATCACCATGAATATTTAATCCTTAGAGCTAATCTTGTCCTTCTATATTTAAGGAGAACATCTCTTACCTTCGGATTATTCTCGCCCTAACTTTTGGATTAATGGGATAATACTAGATTCGCCATCAATGCCCATGTTTGGTCCGAAATAAAATATAGATTTTAATTTAAGTCAAGGTCATTAATTAATTTTAATCTTTCATTTCATGAGACCTATAACTTTTCAACCACACATTTCAACAATTTTTATCAAAATATACTAAAAATCTGATTTTAATCCAAGGGTCAAGTTGAAGGACTGAACAAAATATAATATGTTTAGATGCATATAGCTAGGGGGAAAAATAAAATCTTTCGAAAAATAGTACTAATATCTAATATATAAAATTAATTGTAGTTTGGCAAAAAAAAAAAAAATCATTCCAAGTAATTTTAATGGCATAATTTCCGAGTTTGAATCTTCGATATGTAATAATTTAATATATTATATGTAAAATTTAATGTATTGATCAAGTTATATCGCTAAATAAAGTAATATAATAAATTTAATATTATTGACTAAAATGTCCATATATTTACAAAATAAAAACTAAAAATAATAAATTGAGATTAACAATTAGGCTTTTCGTTGAATATAATTTAAAAAAACAGTTGTCTTAGTAAATTTGATAAAGTGATTGAGTTTCCATCGTTAAATAAAGTAATAGAAATATTAAAAATTAAAATATTATAGTAAGAGTTGTGATTGATAATTTAAATACAATCAATAAACATTTTGAATAGCAATTCCAAAATAATTTAAGATTAAAAATGGCTTACACTTACTAATCTTAAAAACATAAAGTGTAGAGAAGGTTTTAGAAAACACAAATAATCCAACTTTGTGAAAAAAGACCAGAATGCAAATTCATTACAATGCAGCCCTAGCCAAATTCCATAGCAACCTTTTAAATAAGTATGATATGATACAATTCAAGGGGTAGAGTATGAATGACAGAACAGCTAAAAGAAAATTATACACAATCTAGGAGGTGCTGGCACACATTGACAAGCTCCTCACAGCAACCCTAACGGTGCCCACGACACTAAGCTGCCTCCTCTGTGGACTCAACCCGTGCTCCTCTTGATTCTTACAACTATCGTCTATTTGAACCCCGACAAATTATGCTACCTGCACATTTACTTTATCACGTCAAGAGTGTTACGGATTAAAGTAAAATGATTTAAACTTTTCGATGAGATAGCTTAACATAACATAAAAGCATATTGATGTTCCAAGTTCAAGTCTCCTTGCCAACCATTTATGAAATTATCAAGCATCAAGCCTTCATGAAAATATAAATTTGGTTTGCATGTATTTAAATAAATAAATGTGTCTCATGTCTAACAGCTAAAGTTTATAGATGAGGTGGTTCAATATGGTATCAAAGCACACACAAGCTCATGTGTTCAAGTCTCCTTGCCACCCATTTATGAAACTACGAACATGACAGGCATTTCATTAAAATATGAATGTGGTATACACACGAGGGTGTTGAAGAATAAACATCTTATAAATTTGTTCTATCTAACAGCTTAACAAGACCCTTCAACAAAAAGATATGTCAGTCGTGTTCTGGATGTAAGATATAATAATATTCAGATCAGTAGTTCAAAGGGAAAAGTAGCGGAGAATTGGCTAAAATAAACAAATCAAATGCCTATCTTGATCCAATTCACAAGCATGACGAGTATAGAACTTTTTCTTCTCATTAACATAATGAACCTCCTTTAAGTTACTGCTTCATTCACTTTTTCCTTTCAATTATCCCTTCTTGGAGAAGGGAGGGGAAAGGGTGAGGGAAGTAAAAAATTCGATATCTTTAAACAAAGTAGGGTTCCCAAGTATAGCTAATTTCTTGACCTTCAAATTTAGGTGTAAAGTGACAGGCTAAATATTGAAAATTAGGAAATCATGACATGGTTTTTAGTCTTTATCAATCTGCATATGATAATTTTGCAGGGAGATGTTTATGCTATAACTTCACTTCACTAGCAATAAAAACAACAGGTAATTTCATCTTCTACGAAAAGAGGTCCATGTTCACATGATAAAAGTTCTATGAAGCTACCTGGGAATCAATAATTGTGTTCCTTTTTCGACAGATCTAGAAATTCAGGTGGCAAATTGTTCATTATACTGACTGAAAATCAAAGAAAAATATGGACCTATCAACGTTAAAATCTTCCTAGTTTCAAATATTTGAACTTGTGTTAATTGTATAGCTCAATGACAAATTTTCTATATAAACTCGCCTAGTAACTACACGTTAACATGAAAATGAAGGCAAAGCCTTGAGGAACCTTTGCTGGAACTTATCATTGCAATGA
>CAIGRF010038242.1:4455-17106 GCA_903798235.1 Fraxinus ornus | reverse complement strand
GTAGCCCAATTTAAAAACATATAAATAACAAATTGTCCAATAAAATTAATTCAATTAATACAAATACCAAAATTAGATATTAATATTAAAATATCGATAATCCATATCAAAAAGTAGATACTATTATTGGGCGGCTTGGGCTAACAAAAAATAATTTAAGGATAAGGTCCAAAATCAAATGTTTGGCTAACAAAGTTACAAAAAATTAATTTGGCTGGATTAATTTGCTAATTCGATTTTTAATCGGTTCTTAGTCTAGACTCGAGAACCGATCCAAACTCATCGGTTCTCAATTCGGATACTCATTCGGGTATTTAACTTATGAAGAATCACTCAGTTCTGTTCGGTTCAGGTTCTGTTCGATCCGGTTCAAGACTTTCGTCTAACCCTACTCATGAGTTACAAAACAGAATTGTAACATTTGTAATTAATAGGAAATGGAGGATTAATGTAATGAAGTAAATTCTATTAACATTGCAATTTTCTATTTTTTTTTGTTTGTGCACCACAATAAACTTTATTCATTTCACCACAGATTGCGGTCGAAATAAAACTCGGAATACAATCAATCCATGGTTTAACATTTAAATCAACCAATTCAAAAGAACCACTGAAAATTAAGTCTTGGGGTTATGGACATCTATCCTCTATAATATCTGTAACACTAAAACTAACAGTAACAATAATAATAATCCAACTCTGAAAAATGACCAGAATGCAAATTCATTCCAGTCCGAGTAACCGTACAATGCAACCCCAGCCAAATTCCAGTAACAACCTTTTCAATAAGTATGATATCGAGAATGAAAAAGACGTGCAATTTCACACATTTCCTCGTTAATAAAAAGGCAGTGTGTCTAAAACAAAGATCTTAATTTGAATGAATGTCTTTCTTTGCAAACAGTTCACAATAGTTCTGTGGCAACTTATAAGTAAATTTGGCTTTGAATCAACTATAACGAAATACAATTCAAAGGGTAGAGTATAAATGACAGAACAGCTAAAAGAAAATTATACACAATCTAGGAGGTGCTAGCACCCATTGACAAGCTCCTCACAGCAACCTTAACGGCGCCCACGACACTAAGCTGCCTCCTCTGTGGACTCAACCCGTGCTCCTCTTGATTCTTACAACTATCGTCTATTTGAACACCGACAAAGTATGCCACCTGCACATTTACTTTATCACGTCAGGAGTGTTAAAGATTAAAGTTAAATGATTTAAACTTTTCGATGAGATAGCTTAACATGACATAAAAGCATATTGATGTTCCATGTTCAAGTCTCCTTGCCAACCATTTATGAAATTGTCAAGCATCAAGCCTTCATGAAAATATAAAATTGATTTGCACGTATTTAAATAAATAAATGTGTCTCATGTCTAACATCTAAAGTTTTTTGATGAGGTGGTTCAATATGGTATCAAAGCACACACAACCTCACATGTTCAAGTCTCCTTGCCACCCATTTATGAAACTAACATAACAGGCATTTCATTAAAATATGAATGTCGCATACACACGAGGGTGTTGAATAAACATCTTATAAATTTGTTCTATCTAACAGCTTAACAAGACCCTTCAACAAAAAGATATGCCAGTCATGTTCTGGATGTAAGATATAATATTTAAATCAGTAGTTCAAAGGGAAAAGTAGCGGAGAATTGGCTAAAATAAACAAATCAAATGCCTATCTTGATCCAATTCACAAGTATGACGAGTATATTACTTTTTCTTCTCATTAACATAATGAACCTCCTTTAAGTTACTGCTTCATTCACTTTTTCCTGTCAATTATCCCTTCTTGGAGAAGGGAGGGAAAGGGGTGAGGGAAGTAAAAATTCGATATCTTTAAACAAAGTAGGGTTCCCAAGTATAGCTGATTTCCTGGCTTCTAAAGAGCAAAATGGTCTTGACCTTCAAATTTAGGTGTAAAGTGAGGCTAAATATTGATAACTAGGAAATCACGACATGGTTTTTAGTCTTCATCAATCTGCATATGATAATTTTGCAGGGAGATGTTTATGCTATAACTTCACTTCACTAGCAATAAAAACAACAGGTAATTTCATCTTCTACAAAAAGAGGTCCATGTTCACATGATAAAAGTTCTATGAAGCTACCTGGGAATTGATAATTGTGTTCCTTTTTCGACAGATCTAGAAATTCAGGTGGCAAATTGTTCATTATACTGACTGAAAATCAAAGAAAAATAAGGACCTATCAACGTTAAAATCTTCCTAGTTTCAAATATTTGAACTTATGTTAATTGTATTGCTCAATGACAAATTTTCTATATAAACTCGCCTAGTAACTACACGTTAACATGAAAATGAAGGCAAAGCCTTGAGGAACCTTTGCTGGAACTTATCATTGCAATGACTTTTCTTAATGAAGATAAACTAAGAAAGAGATAAATTAATGCGACGAACTAAAGATCTGCTGAATATGTGCATGTATAGCTTTAACAAGCAATGAAGCAATCAAGCTAAACCACCATCTAGAGTAAAATTGTATTTAAACTTGATGACTCAGAATTCTTTCAGAACTACAATTATCCAGTATCAAATGGTGAGGTTTCAGAGTCAAAAGTGCCAAAAACTGAGGTATATGGCCCCGTAGCTCTTTAGCTCATATGTGTATACGATAGCATCTTCTGTCTATGCCTGTGAGTTTCATCCATTAATAACCCTCCAGAAATCAATGTTGTTCTTAAATTTCTAAGACAGAAGATGGACAGAAGAAGAAAGAATTAAATTAACTAGTGGCAGAATGTAGTGTATGTATATTTATCCACTTAGTAAACTAGGAACATCAGAATCATTTTTGACACAGGAAATTACAGAGTCAGTCATTTGAGGAATATATTCGAAACGAAAAGCACCACCCAGCAAAAAGATTGTCCACAATTTCGTTATTTGTATTGTCCATTCATTTTAATAGGGTAAGGCTATTATACAAAAAAAAAAAAAAAAACTGCACTACTATATATTCGTGTGTGCACCGGCATGTTTGTACACCAGCTATACCCTTTTCCAAAGACTAACAAGATTCATGAAGTACAAGCTGAACTAACTGGATGTTGGTACCTTTACCACTTCCTTTAATTGCACATGTCAGGCTTAATGAATATGGTATGCACATGAGAGGTTTGTTTAAATAATTTAAATAAATATTAAATATGTGTTCTTTCTATCAGCTTAAGCATTTAGACGATGTAGTTCAATATCTGTTACCAGTTATCTAAGTAACCTTTAACAATTGGAGAAAAGTCGGATCAATTTCAGCATTTTTCAACTTGATGACAATGATATATCAGTTGACAAGATACACAAGCTCACAGAAATACACTCCATTTGAATTTACTTCAAAGAAAATGCCAGCTTAATATTAAAATTGGTGCATGAATGCATGCGTATATACAAGAAGCAACAAGAAAAATAGTAAACAATGATTCCGGACAGATACTTCACTACCAGAGAACCAGGAATAGAATATTGCTAATTAAAACAGCTGATTCGAAGCTCTTCCACAAGTTGAAGTTAGCAAACATGTGTAAATTCTCCTAGGAAGAGAAATAATACTCTTGATCAAAAGTTCAGATGCAAATAGAAGTTACCTTTCCCGAAGCATTCCGGACAGGTGAAATATGAAGTAAATTCCAAAACGGAGTCTTATCTTTTCTGAAAACAAAGTAGCAACAAAAATGTTAACATCAGGGAAATATTAAGCATCACACCGAGAAAAAGAATTTGAAGTGCCGTTAATAATCAACCTGTAATTTAGAATACGTACTGTACATGGTTGCTCTGTTCGAATATATTCCTTTATCTGTCCAACATGAGCAAAATTAAAATTTCCCCATCCTCAAAGACTTCTTTTATTTCTTTGTAGCAAAAAACGATATCTCATGAGTTACAAGCAACAGAGTCAAAATTTTGGTGACTGCTACATTATTGAAATCGTGGGGAAATCAGATAAAATAAAAAATGGAATTGGAAAGAAAATCACCTGATATTGAGTTGCAGGATCTGTATCCAGCCCACTTAAAAATCTACAATTTTGCCCCAATACTTCATGTCTAGCGTAGCCTATCCGAATGGGGAAATTGATGGTTAATGAATAACTATATGATTGATGAATAACTATGAACATATGTTCTTTTAAGCTAATACTAAACTAGCTGATGGCAGGAAACTTCTCATTTGAGAGAAACTTCACAGAAATGATACTGGGATATATGAGTACCAGTTAATTCCAAGAACATGTCACTTGCATACACTATTGGCATGTCAGGTAAGTGCGGATCGGATCTGCAAGGTAACAGAGAGTGTTTCCAAGAAGGTATATGTTAAAAACTGTATGTTAACCTGAATTATTAACGGTAAAAATGACAAAATCCAGTTATTGAACCAACTCACAATACAAAGCTTTGTTTGATTCTACCAAGAGATATATTTAAGGATGAACCAAGTAGTCCCATCCCAGATAAGCAGCAGCACTTTCCACACACCAATTTGCCAGACAACTCACTATAGTGGGTCAGGATGGACAAAATATTACTAGCAGCAGCATTGGCTTTTCGCTTCTCTAGTTCACTTGCCTCACAAGGTTCATTAATCCCTACTTCTGCAATATAAGTATTGTTTAAATTAAATCCTTTTTGGACAACATAAGCAAGAGCTTCAAGGTGCAATAGAAGAATCCAAGATTTTGGTCATAGAAGAAAGAATAGTTCTTATGGATTTAATGAATGAAACAGAAAACAAAAATGCACACGCACAAACACACAGATTTAGTTTTCATTCTCATGTGAAAACTAAGTCCATGTGCCGCTTCATATTTTTCACTATAATGAAGAAAGAGTTTGCAAAGTTTTTACTCTCACGCATCTCTGTTTTATCTTACAGCAAAACGGGGCCCTCAAATTCCCTTACATAGTGTAAGAAAATAAGGCGAATTAATAGAGAGTTATGAATGTCCAACTTACAAGTTACACCTATACCGTGAAGGTCAATTCATGGTTGGAGGGGACGAGTGAAATATATAATTAAGCTCCATATAATCCAACAAACCCACAAATCTTTTTTATTTTTAAAAGTGAAGACGTTAGTAGAAAATATAGATACTAAGAGAAAATAAGACGACTAGAATTAGCCAAAGCTTTATTTAGAAACGGAAACTCGAATAAGTTTACAGGTCCATATAATGCAAACAAGTGGCTGCTGGTTATTGACCTAAGAAACAAACAATTTCCATGCAACCTTGTCAAATGCACAAAAATTTGCTATTGAAAGCACAAATGTTAAAAAATAGAAACAGACCTCCATCATCAGAACTTGATACTAAATCCAGAGCCGATGCACGACCTAGTTCCATGACCGTATCCGAGCAGACCTCCCTCCTACAACACCTGAACACGCCTTTGTGTAACTTCGCTCCATTTTCACATGAATTCACGGCAGTGTATCCAGAATGCCTTGGCCTCTTGGGAATAGGCACTTGAACTCCCACAAAATGAATCACTCTACCATCCTCCTTACTGAAAACCGGACACATATGAAACAACATCCAAAATGGTGTCCCGTCTTTCCTGTAATTCAACAGACTAATCTGTATAGCCCTCTCCTCTCGAATTGCCTCCCGAATCTCCATAACCGACCTTCTATCAGTCTTAGGCCCTTGAAACACCCTCCCATTTCTCCCAATCACCTCATCCTTAGAGTAACCGAATATTTTCAAAAATCCATTCGAAGCAAACACAATCGGGTGCCCGGAAATGCAAGGATCAGTTATAGTGAAGCTGTCTGGTAATTCATTTAGAGCTTCCCTAACCCATCCTGAGTATCTTAAGTCAAATGACTGTTCAATCAATCCCAATTGTGATTCCATATCAAATTTCCTAATTTCCCTTCAAAGATTGATTCCTTATCACCATAAAGTAAACCAAAGCCCATGTGTCACTTTCAGCTCCTCAAGCTTCAACAAATTGAAGACTTCAGCTTCAACAAATATAAACACAACCCACTAAAAATCCAATCAAGAAACAGTAAAGAATAAACAAAACACATAAAAAACAGGGTAAGAAATTGACTTTGAAAGAAAGCACATAGGTTTTCTTCAAAAATTGTGCATAGAAGAAGACAAAAAAAAAGAAAAAATAAGGAAAAAGTTAACTAGTGAATTAATTTCTGTAAATTAATAAATCCGTATTGGGTCTTACAAGGTACAGTTCAAAGTTCTACGTCTTAAAAGAGGAAGAAGAACATGGAACCAAGATGATTACTGTACATGAAAATATCGGAATTGAATTCAGCTTCGTTTTGAATGAACAATAACGGTATAATAGAGAAGCCCATAAATTGGTTTTGGGAATAAAGAAAATCTTGAAATCCTATATCAGGGAGAGACAGGCGCAGAGATTTTGAGTAGAATCGCAATTGAGGAACTTCTCAATCACAGCAAGAATGTGGCTATCAAAGCAGGAGGTAGTTTTTTATTTATTCATCCAACCATGTTTGGATTTACTTATAAGTTGTTTTACAGTAAATTTTAAAATAAAATAATCTTTTACCCGTCAGAAGTTAATTAACGAGTAATAAGAATCATTTACATTATTGTAATGCTGTTATATAATATAAATAAATTAGAAAAGGAACAATTTATTGGGAAAATTGCAGCAGCGGTCCCCGAATATTATTAATTTTTACAGACTTTACTCTAACCTTTAATTTGTGCCAACAAAGGTCGCTAACATTTCGTAAATATGCATCGGAGTTCAACTTGACGAAAACCATCTATAAAACCATATGTTGACTTGGAAAATAAAAAAATGAGGTATTTTGATCATTCTAAGTAGGGGCATTTTTCGTCCATACCAATTTTCCCCTTTTATATAAAAACAACAACTAAACTAAAAACAAAAGAAAAAGAAAAAATACCCCACCCCACTTCTTCTTCCAAACTCTCGAAAAAATTGTATATCAAAACACTAAGCCTCAAACTAAAAAGGAAGATGAATCTAACACCAACTTGCAAATATGGGGCAAAAAGATGTTATAATTATGTATTTGGTGGAGATGTAAAGAGTGCTAGAGAGACGATTGTCGAGGACAATGGAGATATCGAGCTGGATGTACACGAGTTCCTCGTTGTCATCAGCGTCGAGAATAGGCTATCTGACGCTCGTCGTCTGTTCTCTCCGTCACTACTCTTAATTCAGTTACCATTTTCTTTTCGATGGAATCGAGAAATTGTGAGCTAAGTGAGGAGATTTGGGTTTTCGACTCCTTTGATTCTTCAATTTGATTCTGATCTTCTTGTGTTGTTATTTGTCCAATTCATTGAGTGGGATGTGTTTGTGCATTAAGGTCGCCGGTTAAAGGATGAAACTTCAACGAATTGGGTGGCCAGTGGTGGATGCAATTGGCGGTGGCTTATGATTTTTTTGGTTTGACGCTGGGTGATGGCTGGAAGATGAGTTTTATTTTATTTTTTTCCTTTTTTTATTTTTTAATTTATTTTAGGGATAATATACGAAGTTATCATTTTACTCATTTCAATTTGGTCAAAATTGGTCAAAGTTCACTTCTTTTTTTTTGGTCAACTAAGGGTCAAAAGGACGACTTCCGTCATGTTGGATTCCAAGTGCATATTTATGAAAATTTAGGGACATTCACTAATACAAATTGAATGTTATGATAAAATTTGCAAAAATTGAAAAGGTTAGGGAATGCTACTACAATTTTTCTTAATTTATATTTATTTTCTAAGTAAATGCATTATTTGAGAAAATAAAGAAGATAAAGAATATTTGAGGATTAAATTATGAGGAAAAAAAAAGGTCGTAGATATGTTTTTGCTCAATCAAGTCGAGTCTCTATACTAAATTGTTGTGGTCGGACAATTTCAATGGAAGACGAGACTCGACTCGTTTTATTTCTTTTTTATTTAAGTTGATTCTCATTAAGTAATATTCTATCAAGATACGTTATTCGACTTTACTTATAATCAATTTATTTTTGTTGTGTTCATTCATTTCTTTTCAATTCCATTTTATTGAATCAACTTTTGTAGAATTTAGAAACAAAGTTACGTCATTTTTCATTAAAAGACCGTGGTGCTCAGAGCTTCTAGTTTGAGTTATGTCGATCTAATTTTTTCATTCCTAGCATTTTAGTTTTAGGAAACTTGTTTATCCTATGAAAACATTAGTTTTTAGTTGAAATATCAAAATTATGATCAATTTTGAAGCTTGGTTCTAAACAAATATTTTACGCTCAAGGTGTTTGTTTGAACATATGTTAAATAGAAGGACGGTTAGAACGGAATTTTATTACTGCTTCCATTTTATTTTTTTATTTTTTAACGTAGGAACACGCAGCTGCTACCCGCCAACGAAGTTCCGACCACCTCAAAGGGGCGAAGGTCCGACTACTGTGAGTGTGCACTGAATATGGTTAATGGACGTGTTTGTCATTTTATTACAGCTTCCATTTTATTTTTTTATTTTTTGACGTAGGAACACACAACTGCTACCCGCCAACGGAGTTCCGACCACCTCTAAGGGGCGAAGACCCGACTACTGTGAGTGTACACTGAATATAATGTTAATGGACGTGTTTGTCATTTGTCTTTTATTAAGTAATATTTCTTTGTAGCCTTATTAAAAATTCAATATTTAGATAAACTCGAATATCGTTATAAATCACGTGTTTTGAAGTTTATGAAAAAAAAAAAAATCTTCTTAGATAGGAATTTTGTAACTGAGGTATGAAATATCTGGTGAAGATGTATTCGGTCTTCAATTTTCAATTATTAAATCCAATTGATTTGTGAATTTACAATTTTAGGGCTTAAGGAGTATGATATTATGATGAAGTTCTTAGGCACCACATGATTCATGATGTGGTTGGCCATTCATATATTATATTCATTTTACTTTTTTTGCCCCTAATAAATGAATGAATACTTCTCTTAACTTTTATAGGGTACAATTAACAAAATTTTAACTTTTTTTTTTTTTAAATGATGATTAATATCAATAATTATAAAATGAGATTAATAAGTAAATTTAAAAATTAAACTAACCCAAAATAAAACTCAGCCATGTTTGGTACACATTAAAATTTTCATTATCACTCTTCTACTTATTTTCAATCACACATTTTTTAATAAAATAATATTTTCTATCACATCAATAACTTTTTCAATTTTTTTCAACCACACATTCTCTATCAATTTATTATTTTAGAATACATTCTTCCAAAATAATGTGACTCAAACACATCCTAATTCTAACGTTTCTTTACATAGAGTCCCCAGGGCAAATCTTCCAGTGGCAAAGGGGAGGGCGATTAGGGCTCAGCGCGGTAGTGTGCAGAGTTCGATTCCCCGCAAGGTGGAATTGATTTTGTTGCGAGCGGGAGTTACCATAGGGTTAATAGCCCAGGCCTATCCATAAGCTCTCCAACCTGGCTCCTGGAAGGCACATCCTGCGATTTACCTCCTCCCTTTCATTTTTCTACTCATTTTCAACTACACATTCTTCGATAAAATAATATTTTCCATCACATCAATAACTTTTTATTTTTTTTCAACCACACATTCTCCATTAATTTACTATTTCAGAATATATTCTTCCAAAATAATGTGACTCAAACACATCCTCATTCTAACGTTTCTTTACATAGAAATGCGAAAAGAGAACAAATACAAGGGCAAGTTGGTAAATAACTAAATATTCCTTGTCATTTGTCAATTGTCACCCATTAAATGGTTGTCTATTTCCAGGCTCCATCAATGGTTGTCGGGTATTGGGTAATGACTATTTTAATAAAATAAATAAATAAAACACTATTTTAATAATGCTATAAATATTGTGGCTAAGTTCGCAGCGTCACGACGCCACGCGTAATATACGTGGAATTTATTGAAGTGGTCATATTTTGATGAAACCTTGCTACACCGTGGGCCTGGCCGTGCCAAGGGTAGAAAAACCCTATATTGATAGATTCGACAGTTAACGGTAAAAAGTTATTTACAACTGATTTGAACGTGTGAGTTGACAAGGATTTAGCCATTTATAAATTAGGAGTCAAATAGGGGCAAATACGCTTTTAATTACATGTTATGAATAATAGAATCAATTATTAGGTCTGTTTGATTGCATGAGTGTAAAATGAGTGGAAAGAAAATAAATTTCAGAGAAAATAATTGTCTAGAAATTATTTTGTAGGGAATTGTTAATTAAGTGTGTTTGATTGTTATAATTTTTCACCCGAAAAATTTTAAAATTTTATGTCCGATTGACTTTGTTTTACATGGAAATTGTCCATTAAAGTGATCTTTTTTTTCCACAATTGGTTATAAAATTTATTTCCATTACCAAAAGTTTAAAAAAAAAGGAAAAAAAAAATGTTTCCTAAAAATCAATTTTTTCATCAAAGTTTAGTGTTCGTTTGACTTTGTTTTATATGAAAAATGTCCATTAAAGTGAATTTTTTTTAATAATTAGTTATGACATTTGTTTCCATTGTCAAAAAAAAAATGGAGCCAGCCGCCTGGAAAATCATTTTCCCAAAAAAAAAAAGGTGGGAAAATGAATTCCCCAAAATCAAGCAAAAGAGGCGCGTGAGCCTCTCCCCAAGAAATGTTTTACCAGCAGAATTTTGCACATTAAACACCTCATTTGCTTGGAAAAGAAAATGAAATTCCAAGTTTCAAGGAAAATAAAGCAAATCAAACAGAGCCTTAGTGGCTTTAAGTATTAGTATGTAGGGTACTGAGATGTCCTTCTATTGCAAAATTATTCGTAAGTGGACAGTATCTTATACAAATAATGTGTGATAAGTAGAGTGTTGAATTCACGACAATTATAATTATTAACTTTAATTAAAAGTGAAAATTATGAAGAATATCCATTTCTCAAATGCCATAATGAAAAATGGCAAAATAATTTGATTGATCTGCATCTATAGCCCTTTTTAAGAATTAGACATATTGTATATAATTTGACTAAGAACCGTGCTATAGGTCCCGGCTCCCGGCTTAATGACCGGGACCTTGGACCGGTCATTGAGCCGGGACCTTTGGCTTTTCCCTTTGACTAAAATGCTTTTACTAAATTATTCATAATCAATATCCAAACACCAACCCAAAAATCTCAATGTTCCGTTATCAACACTTGTTTGTCTTTGTTGTTTAAGCAATATTTTGCTCCAACCAGTCATTGACGAACTGCTTTTGTTATGCCTATTGTAAAGTCTATTTGGTAATTCGTAATTTTCTAAGACAAAAATCATGATTTGTTAGATTTGTATTAGGATTTAATTATACGGTAATCAAAGTCAAAATATGTTTAGAATAGTCCAAGTTATGGTAAGTATAGGTTGGGCTCATAGAGTCCAAAAGGAAGTGAAAGAAATACAAGAAGAAGATCGAGATTTGGACTTGAAGAACTTGAAATCGAGAATGACGCATTTCCGCTTGCCTGTCGCCCAGCGGCGTCGACATCCAGAAATTCATGTTTGCATAAAACACTGATTTTTCAATCTATTTTCATCCCAAACACTTTTCCCTATAAATACTTAACCTCGTGGACGTCCCGTAGTGTATTGAATCAAATTTATTCCATAGACATCAATTCTTTGATGATCCAAAACATTCATTGATTAGAAAATTCAATCACCACATATTACTTGATCCACAAATTCTTCCAAAACGTATTTTGTTGATCAAGTCATATTGTTCCATATCAAATCACAAGATCAAAATACAAGAGATCTTTTGATTGAACACCGGACCACTTAATCCACAAGAGGTAATATACCAAGGGTCGGGAGATGGTGTGAGGAGTACGCGGTCCAGTAGGATCAAGGGTGACTATAGAAAAAAAAAAGGTCAGAGAGAACTAAGGGTTAGTCGAGTCCGGACCATATTGTAAGTTGTTTCGTTTATAATGGATATCAACTGGCAAAGTGCCAGAACTTTTTTATCATTTGCAAAGGTTTTCTCCGTGATCAATTTTGTATTACAAATTGTGATAATTCAATATACGATAAATTGATGTTATTGATTAATCATATAGAAACAATTTAAAAGTGACATGGTACTTTCAATTGCGTCATGCACATTATAGGGTCTAAACATTATCTAAATCAATTAATTATCTCGATTAGGTTACTTTTCACCTATGAGTTCATAGATCTATTTCATTTCTATTGTGTCGTAAATTCACATTTGTTGACTATATTTGTTGGTTTTTAATTTTTCAATAAAATGGGTGTTTACATCTCAAAATTGCAAAAAGCTAAGGGGTTGTTCTTTTTCGTATTTCAATTTTCAGTTTTGAGTATTGAATTCATTTTGAGTTTTATGTTCTAAGTGTCTATTTTGAGATTGTTGAATACACGTTCCTTTTGTCATTTTGAAAAATTGTTTTCGAAAATAAAAAACGAAAAATGCTTTTACTTTAAAAAATTGATTATTCAATATATCTTCTATATATAAAAAGTGTCTATCTAACGGAATTTCTTGGTTTAACGGAAAAACTAACGGAATTTCTTGATTTAACGGAAAAACTAACGGAAAATATAATTAAATAATAATAAAAATAAAAAAACTTTTGACAATTATTTCAAACTAAAATTTC
>CAIGRF010038166.1:32075-46098 GCA_903798235.1 Fraxinus ornus | reverse complement strand
AATCTGTGGTTAAAAATGAGTAGAAGAATGAGAATGTGTACCAAACAGAGGCATTATCGAAATAATTCATTTTGAAAAGTTAAGAGTGACAGATATATAACGCGACATTTGGTGGCTCCGGAATAATAAGATTTTTGTTTAATTTTATTTCTATTTTCTTAACATTATCTCATAATAGTGATATAGCATCCTCGTTATTTGTCTTTTACGTAAGTCCACATGTATACACTATGTACTTTATTGCAAATCAGCTGGCTTCATCACTTTTCCCTTTAAAGAATAAATTTTATTTTTTTTTTGACAAATTAAAATTCACTTGATAAAACCATTAATCAATAGAAATTTAATTTCTCCAGCTTAATGTCTAATTTGGACTAAAATTAAGGACATGTTTGGGCTTGATTGAAATTTGATTTTAATTTAAGTCGAAGTCAAACAATCAATATCAATCACATCTTTCTTCAACCACACATTTAAAAAATTTCTATCACAATCCACTTAAAATTTGATTTTAATCTAACACCAAACACCATCTTAATGTCATTTTCACATTTTAACTGGTCTAACATCCATTGCCTTGAAATTGTCATTCTGAAAGCAAATACGATGATTAATGTGTGAAAAATAAAAAAATAAAAAAATTAATCCAAGAATGTGAAATCATACAACTATTCGACTAATCGATTAAAAAAAAAATTGAATAAACCCAACAAAATTTTTAGTATCTATACAATAAAGAGATCAGATCATTCATTAAAATTTTGGATTAAATCCTTATTACAAACAAAATTATGAACCTTGAAGATCCCTACGATCTGGAGAGGCACTAGAAATTTACAGGGAGAAAAATTTATTGACTCTATATATTTCATCAAGCAAAGCCATGATGGTGTGTGCATCTATCTTTCTAGATACACTCATCTGTATCTATACACTTGCAGTGACTTTATTTTCACTTTTAATCCCTTGTTCTTCTATTTTTTTTACCAGCAGGCTTCCAGTTTGATATGAACTTCCAAGAAAAAGAGGGGGAAAAAAAAAGAAAAAAATTTTGTCCGAGCCACCTTTTTTCTCTTGATCATCTTCAAGAATCGAATGAAAATGGAGGTTTTAACAGATCATAAGGTGCCCAGAGGGCATCGAGTGGACATGGCCGGCTCGCATCAAGCCTAGCCCATGGCTTACCTTTACCACTCCAATGCAAGAGACTTACCGGCCCTGGATGTAAATCCCGGCAAAGCCCTCGAAAATTATCCCCTCCAAGACCATGTTGATTCCATCTGTGATCTACCGGAGCTATATTTCCGGCAAAAACCAGCAAAAAAGGCGGCAATGATCCCAAATTATATATCCTCATTCTCTTTTGCAGCTCCATCCATTCCTCAATCTTTGTCGTGTAGTCTCCGGCCCGCCACCGGTCAAGATCGATCACCATTACTCCAGTGTTGAAATAACAAGCCTTCCGATTTGCGAAGGTTAAAGAAAGAGAAGGGTTTGACCAGAAAGTCGGAGTAAAATAGGAGGTGAAATTGGCATTGCAATATTCGGGTGCGGCTAAAACTTTGTTATCACCAAGTGGGGTGGCTGCTAATTTAGCAATGTCATCAACTAGTACCAAGTCTGAATCCAAATACACAACTTTCCCCACACAGAGTGGCAAAAGATTTGCCAAGTAGCTGCGAGCGTAGTTGAGAGGGCAGTCGAGGGCAGAGCGGATTGAAGTGGAGATTAGGCCTGCCACGGTAGTGTCGTGGAAGCGATAGATTTTGAACTTCAAGTACGGGAACGAGGAGGCGATGTTGGTGCGAAGGAGGGAGGCGTTGGCCGAGGCCGAGGCGACGAAGTGGAAGAAGACGTTTTGTGGGCATGATGTGTGTTGAAGAGTGGACAAGATCGCCGCCATTGATCCTCGGATGTATGTAACATCGAGGGTCATTGCCACATGGACAGCCTCGTCCGAGCATATGTAATTATGATTGTTGTCGTCGTTGTTGGAATCATCATCGAAGAGATTGTTCGTCGCGTGGATAATTGAAGGGCACTCGGGGGCATTGTAGAATTTGGGGGCTTCTCCAAATTGTTGTGGAATTGTAGTTCTAACATTTTCTTTTGCTAGAGATAAGAAAATGTTGAAAGAAAGAAACAAGAAAAGGTGGAATGTTTGTTTAGGCTTCATGTGGAGGATTTAGAATTGGAAACGAGAGAGAGAGTGTGTGGATTTATTTTGGCTTTGGGGGTGGGTGGCATCAGGGTAAATTGAAATTGAAGTTAAAGGGACAGTCTTATTTGTATAGCTGGATGGCTGGCGGGGCTGCAGAGCCCAAGAGGAACCAAGTCAAAGATTTTCAAATCGAGCTTCTATGGTTCACACGACACACGCTGTTCTAGACTTTTCATTACTTGTATTTAATTTAATTCTAGTAATTTTGGTTGACCATTCAAATTTATACATTAACATTTCGCCCGTCGATTCTAATACAAGGTTAGAGTTATAACTTTTCCAGATAGGTATCTCGTTGATGGCTCGAGTTCTTACGAAGGAGGCCTTCTTTGCCTTCCACCTAACATTAGGAAAACTTTCAAAAGTCAAAAGTTATTTTGAAATTAAGAAGTTCTTTTGAAATATTTGAATGAGTTTCTAAAAATGTTTTATTCTAATTAAAAGAGTTTTTAAACAGCGTGACTTCCTTTAGAAATTCTTAAAACATAAATATTGTCAAACGAGCTCTAAAACCTTAAATGGACATTTATTGTATAGTATTTTGTGCATGATCGAATAGTACATTAATAAAAAAAAAAATATTACCTTATTTTTCTCAATTAATATTGTAATCTACCTGGAGTTCATTTTCTCATCTCAAGGTTCTAATGATGAAGAATAAAATGGTGTGCAGATGAAAAGACAAAAATATCCACAGGGACCAGATAAAAAAGAAAATATCAAAGGGAAGCACTTGCATGGCGCATATTAAAGTTTTTAGCTTTTTAAAGTGATGACAGCGGTACATGGGGGACCAAATTTGAGTGTTCCCGTCGCATAAATGGTTTTATATTTATGTATTTGAAATAAAATTAAAATAGACTTTCATCTTAAGACTATTCAGGGTATTAAACTCTACCAAGAGGTTCTCAATTCAATCTTTTTAGGTTCTTTTCACCCCTTCATCGTGATACCACCTCGCTATTGAAATTGGAAATTGACTCAAGCGAAGGATTTTAAAGCAAACAATCTTTCATGTAGTCACCGATGAAATCTATTTGTGATCGTGCAGGTTCTTTTATCGACAAACTTGAAATTACGTATTGAATTAGATCTACAAGAATGTTCACTTTATCCAGTCAATACTTGTATATTTGTCGAGTAAAATAGTTGTACTTGCCTAAGACTCCAACTCCATTGTTTCAAAGTGAAGCACCAGGCTCAAATTCCAATGTTGTTGGCACCTCTTTTTCAAAAACGGATGTTTCTCCCATATTTATGTTGACATTTGTTGTCATTGAAAATAATGGCTTAGCAACCAGGTTTCCTTTGCATCACATCATGAACCCATCCAAAAACTATTTATGCACATGGAAATATTTAATAAATAGAATAATAATGATAATTCATTCTAAGGTTTTAATATATAATTATTATTGCTCATTTGTACTAAGGATGTGTTCGGTAGAGATTAATTGGATTAAAATTGAAAAATTAATCGTTATTGTTGATTTTTATTAGACGAGTGAGACTCGATAACGATCATATTTTTAATTTTAATTGAATTTTAAGCTGTACCAAACAAGCTCTAAGCTATTTTGAACGTTGATTTAACACTTTCGTCTAGAGAACTCTTCAGCTCTCAAGAACACGAGCATATCTTTCCATAAAGCTCTGGAAAGATCAAACAAATTAAGCCCCAATTTGGTACACATTAAAATTCATTTTCATTTTTCTACTCATTTTCAACCACACATTCTTCAATAAAATAATATTAACCATCACATCAATAATTTTTACTTCTTTTTCAACCATACATTCTTCATCAATCTACTATTCCAGAATACATTCTTCCAAAATAATGTTGCTCAATCACACCCTAAGTTTAATATTTTAGAACTCGAATAGAGTATGGGAGGGTGTATTTACTTCGAGGATACACATAAATTAATTTCAATAAAAAATAATCATCAAGTCAAATATTTGTACCCGTACATGCCAGACCCACTTCCATGTAGTACGATTCAAGTACATTGCACAGATTCGTGACAAAACATATGGAATGAAAAAAGTCATCAAACCGTGTGGGTCACAAATGAACCAAAGGGTCCCAACCACCAAGAACCAAGCATTATTATATCAATAAAGCTGCTCAAGGACTTGCCCCACCCACCTGCCCCAACCTATAAGAGGGTGCCCTGGTAGTACAGGCCAATGAGGCTATGTACAACTAACAAAACCCGAAAAGAATTATTCCGCTTGCAACAGGGGCACCAAGTGGAGAGGCCCTGTACAACTAACAAAACCCGAAAAGAATTATTCTGCTTGCAACAGGTGCACCAAGTGGCGGCCCCTTATCAATCATGCTACATGCATGAACAGACTAAAAAACAGAAGAGACATGTTACCATACTTAATTGGACAGTTCGAAAAATAAAAATAAAAAACATCCACACATACACTATCAAGTCAGTCTGTTTGAACTGTATCTGTTTTTTAGCCAGGACAAGTGGCTTTATTCTTTTCTCAATATGACACATTGACGTTGCAGCCAAGTCGAATCAAAATTGTTAACGACACAATTTAGGAAAAAATTCTACAATGGGAGATTTTATTAATACTCTTTCAAGAATCCCCTCTACAAAGAAAATACCAGATCTTTTTTAGCCCCACTTAAAAGAGCATTCTATTCATCTCTCAAACCAGGAAAAATTACACGCTGTATCAAGGTCCAACTATTCGACTACATCAAGGCTATCAGCACAATCCCCTAAGAGCCAACCATGGATTTTCTCGCCTATCACAATCCAATTATGGGTCCACAATTTTTCTTCGCCAGCAACTGGATGTAAAACCATATGGCTAAATTTGGAGCTTAACTATAATATCACTCCTAGGAAATTGGAGTTGCATCCTAAAAGGTTAAGATATATGATGGAGTAGCTCAATCCAAGACTATATTCTACCCCCATTATATTAATCAAAGTGGGGCTTTGCTTGCACTTCCCAACATTTGTTATTAACCAACTTCAATATGTATTCTAAGGTAAAATACCATGAACATGAATTATTAGCAAACTGAATTTAAAGGTTAGTATACAGTCACCAGTAGGATCCTGACCAGCCCCCGTCTGGTGCTGCTACTTTTGAGTAAATTTATCAGATTTTGATACGATTCATTGTATGTTTCAAATATTTTATTGAAGAAGTGCTGGCATTTTTTCCAAGGTATTACTGTTAGTTTGTAGTAACTTTATCCACAAATTGTCTTTATTACCCTTTATTAGTTTACTAGTTTTTACTTTATTGCCCCTTCCTAATACCTTTCCTTTCTTCAACAGTTTGCTTCATCCTCCAGTATTCATTTCTGCAACTTCCGGCACAGCTGAAACACGGCACTGTCAAACTGTCCCAGATCTTAGGGCACTCCTTCATTCCTCCTACTCGATGAGGAAGGTAAGTGTTTTACCAAACATACTTGGGATAGACTCATATACTTGTTCAACACGACAGTCAGCAGGAATTGGAACAAAACACAATTGAAAAACCACTGGGACACCATGAGGNCATCTCTCAAACCAGGAAAAATTACATGCTGTATCAAGGTCCAACTATTCGACTACATCAAGGCTATCAGCACAATCCCCTAAGAGCCAACCATGGATTTTCTCGCCTATCACAATCCAATTATCGGTCCACAATTTTTCTTCGCCAGCAACTGGATGTAAAACCATATGGCTAAAATTGGAGCTTAACTATAATATCACTCCTAGGAAATTGGAGTTACATCCTAAAAGGTTAATATATATGATGGAGTAGCTCAATCCAAGACTATATTCTACCCCATTATATTAATCAAAGTGGGGCTTTGCTTGCACTTCCCAACATTTGTTATTAACCAACTTCAATATGTATTCTAAGGTAAAATACCATGAACATGAATTATTAGCAAACTGAATTTAAAGGTTAGTATACAGTCACCAGTAGGATCCTGACCAGCCCCCGTCTGGTGCTGCTACTTTTGAGTAAATTTATCAGATTTTGATACGATTCATTGTATGTTTCAAATATTTTATTGAAGAAGTGCTGGCATTTTTTCCAAGGTATTACTGTTAGTTTGTAGTAACTTTATCTACAAATTGTCTTTATTACCCTTTATTAGTTTACTAGTTTTTACTTTATTGCCCCTTCCTAATACCTTTCCTTTCTTCAACAGTTTGCTTCATCCTCCAGTATTCATTTCTGCAACTTCCGGCACAGCTGAAACACGGCACTGTCAAACTGTCCCAGATCTTAGGGCACTCCTTCATTCCTCCTACTCGATGAGGAAGGTAAGTGTTTTACCAAACATACTTGGGATAGACTCATATACTTGTTCAACACGACAGTCAGCAAGAATTGGAACAAAACATGATTGAAAAACCACTGGGACACCATGAGGCGTGAAAATAAACGTTTGCAACAGTGTTTCAGGTGTCGGAAGTTGCAGAAATGAATAATGGAGGATGAAGCAAACTGTTGAAGAAAGGAAAGGTACCAGGAAGGGGCAATAAAGTAAAAACTAGTAAACAAATGAAGGGTAATGAACACAATTCGTAGATAAAGTGGCTGCAAACTATAGTAACACTACGGAAAAAATGCCAGCACTTTCAATAAAATATTTGAAACACATAATGAATTGTACCAAAATTCGAAAAATTTACTCAAAAGCAGCACCAGATGTAGAAATCAAGCACAAAAGAAACAAAAAATAGAAGCAACTTCCAAAACTAAGGAGACTAATCAAGAACACATACCCCCATAGGCGAGTTATCAACTAACTATTTATTGAACAAAACAACAATAAGCAATTGAGTTCAGAATAATATTGCAAGTAACGTGATTAACAAAACAATATTTCCCAAGTTTAGCTCAAAATTCATGGCTGTAATTAGTAGCCACCATTAGGATAATATTAATACTATTAAATGGCCACCATTCACAAACATTCAACCTTTAAAGATCGAATAGAAGACCAGATTGATCTAAAAGAAATAAGGATAATGATTCTTGAAGCCAGTAATTAAACCAGTCAATATACTCGAAACATTATTTAACAATGATCATTCTGTTACCTACAATGTGTTAGGTAGAATCAACAAAATCCTTTTAATTTTGAAGCTTCCAAGCTGCATACACTGCAAAATAACAGGTGGGGTGTCAATTCAACAACATTCTGGTTCGGCAGTCTCAAACAACATAACAGTGGGCCAAATCTTTGTTAACATCTCAACAGAAATGCTAATTATCATATGAGATGCTAATTATCATATGAGAAAGCAACATGAAATTGGCAACAAGAATTTCATACTAAAGCAACAGGCTATCAAATTGCACAGAATACATAGGATTATTTTCACCTTCTATAATCTATAAGAATGTGGTGCAACGTAATTCTATGATTCAAAGCAAAGTTATTGGAGTTTGTATGTGTATCAGATAGTGTGTGCACATATATTTTATCCATGACCCAACAGTTACAAAAAAAAAAAAAAAAAGAAACATAAAGGCAATAAACTCAACAGAACAAATGAATGAATGCGCCAATCTTCGTGGTAAAAATGAGCTCATCTAATTCTATATTCTTGAACAAACAATCCATGTGCCAACATAGCCAATTATGCATACCTTTGATATTGAACACAGTAACGTATTTTATTTATATAAATCATTCATTTATTTTCTATTTTTTCTGCTATTGAAGAGCAAGCAGCCCAAGCAAAGCTAAGAGCAGGCATGCATCCTCCGTAATGCGTATATTAAAACAAAGTCAATCCGATGTGCATATCAGCCACAACCCATCAGCTAAAAACATGGTCACCTTAGAAAACAAACAGAGGATAAGAAATACTCGTTAATAACATTTTTTTTTTTTTGGTTGGGGGGGGGTTATAACTAATCACTGAGTTACATGCATTTCATCTGACAGAGCTACCGTGCACAATTTTTCTGGAGGCTTTGGCAACAAGAAGATTTTTTTTTTTTTTGGTGGGGGGTGGGGGGGGGTTATAACTAATCACTGAGTTACATGCATTTCATCTGACAGAGCTACCGTGCACAATTTTTCTGGAGGCTTTGGCAACAAGAAGATACTTGGGAAGTTCTGCAGCTATTTTCATGCTGCAATTATTTCACTCTCAGCCATTTGTTTTGAAGTAGTTTAAGAATTCTGATCTCAAAAGTCTACAGTCTCTTTCAACCAATCACTTGAAAATATCAATATGAACAACTTAAAAAAAAAAATGCTGCACATTCTTCTGCTGTCTCTAGCATACAGCATACATTCATAGATGACCAACTTTTATGCTATCTATAGATAATCATGCATCCAGACGTTTGATGTAGAAGAAGAAATCCAACATGTATTTCTGGGTTCAGATCTTATTGACACTTGTCAATGGACAAAAGAAATTGAAAAACCGCTGCGACAACTGATTACTCACAATCCCGTCACCGCCACAAACATCTGCATATACAGAGCGGAGACAGAAAACAATTGTACCTCTGTCATCCTAAAGTATTTTAAGCCAAGCATACATGTCAAATGTATATTTTTAGAACTCTCACTGTCAAGTTCAACTGCTACCTCATCCCACTTCCATTCAAATTTTGTAAGAGAGGTCAAGATTAGCTCTCATTCATAGTGGCCAAGTTTCTATTAAAATGCCAAAGCAACAAATGAAGGTAGCAATTAGATGTAAAGAGAATGTCGTTCAGACAGATATGGGACTTCAATAAACCGTAGAAAGGAACTGGTGAAGTTGAAGTGAATTTGACCTGAGGCACCAAACAAACAGTACATTCAAACCTTTTATACACTTCACAAAGGGCTCGTAAATTGTTCAGAGATCAAGAGGTTAGGAACTCTTGATTTGCATGAAACAGAAAGAAGGTAACAATATTAATATCTAGTCATGAAGAAAATGTAGACTCAATTTATGAAACAACGTGTTATAAGAAGAAAAGAGTGGGATGGGATGCACACTCGCATCTGGATTTCCCACATATGCAACTCTTGATGCCCAATACTAATAGGAAAATTCTAAACCGCAATAAATCTCCAAGTTAGATCAACGATATAGAAAATTTCCTGTTCCTTGTTCCTTTTAGCATTCAACCATTGGTCAGCCATTTGATACAAGAACAGCCACTCAATTAACTCAAAGAAAATGTACCTTAGCAAGGTCCACACATGCAACTTCATGTGCAGAATAAAGGGTATGCACAGTTTACCAAAACCCACAACTGCACACTAGGAGGAGAAGTATGAAAAAGGAGGACTAAACACAAAATGTACCTTACTAATTTGAGAACTTATTATTTCTACTTGCTGATGTAATTTATGTTTGCAGGTAAGATTTTTCATTTTGATATTTATTTCATTTTATTATGGATTTTTAAGATAACATATAGGGCTTGTTTGGTGGAGCTAAAAAGCGGATTAAAATCGAAAATATGGTCGTTATTGGTCCCACTCGTCTAATAAAAGTCAACAGTAACAGCCAGTTTTTCAATTTTAATCCGATTTTAATCTCTACCAAACGCACTCATAGTTTACATAAACATAATTTTGTGCTCGTAAATTCTTCTCAAATCGTCTACAGAGGTAAAATGCCTTAAAAAATATGGGGCGGGGGAGGGCGGATTTCAAAAAGTGATATAAGTCAGCAACCATGAAAACAGTTCAACTTACAAAAAAGTGAGACACAAATTTTTATTTTTTTTTGATAGGTAATCAAATAATTTTATTAATCAAAAAGAATACACATGAAGTGTATTATCAACTCAAACAAGAAAGAAAAGACATGAATAATATTACATAAACAATTGTCCAAAAAAATTGAAAAAGTACAAGGAGAAAATTCACACAAATGCACTTACAAATATACAAGGAAACCATATAACCTTGGACCTTAGATGGCAAATCAAGCTCCAATTATAAATTTACCTTAACTCCAAATTAGAGTCATGAGTACACTCAAACCAATCACTAATAGGAGCATTTTCAAGGTAGAATCTGCCTGCTGCTGTTGATTTCCACGATGGGGAAATCCATGAGCATGTCCACCATGAAAGGCATTTGAATACCCAAAGGGAAAACCAGGACGTGCTCCATACATGTTGGCATCCGGAAATCCATGCACTTGTATGTTAAAAAACGAAGGGAATAGACCACCAAGAGCCGCAGATAATGTGAAGTTCCCAAATCTCGCAGTATTCATAGGTGCAAAACCCCCGAAGGGGCCAAACCCTCCCATAACTCCAAATCCTTGTTGGGCAAAGGCATTAGCATTAGGATCCGGCGAAGGAGCCGTTTCAGGCCTCTGTCCCGCAGGCCGATGTGGAATCTCCATCCCAGGAATTGACTTAGACCGAGGGTCAGTTGAGTTCTTACCTCGGCCATATAGAGGGACTAATTTCTCCTCTTCAATAAGAGCCTTACAGACCGGACATTCCTGGGACCGAGAGTGAATGTGAAGCCATTTGTAAAGGCAAGGCCAGCAAAAGAGGTGACCGCAGAGTGTGACAATAGGGTCTTGTGCTAAATCAAAGCAAATATTGCACTCAAAATCCCCGGCATCACTGTTGTTATTGTTATTGCTAGAGCTTGTCGATTCCCCTAACCCACTCTCCATCTTTCAACCTCAAAATACTCAAATATCCTACGAAAATGTAAACTGTAAATAAGAAAAAAAATTACAAAAACCACAGATATCCTAAAAAAGACAACAATTTTATGCAGTTTAAACACCGACTTCAACAAACCCTGTCCACAAATGACATTACTCTGACAAACTGAAATATTAAATCTCAATCGTAAAATCACAGATTCTTGAAACAAGATACTATTTTCTTAAGAAGGCAAATCAATATTGTGTCTATTCAGCGCCATAATTCAAAAAAGGGCTTTAAATCTGAGCCCACCTAAAAGAATTAGGGATTCGTAATAAAAAAATCGAAGTATAATATCATTAACGGAATTCAGTAGAAACACGGTGGGATTTGGCGTAATCAAGAATATTAAGCATGTCAAAACAAAATTAAATACGCAAAGTAAGAAAAAATTACAGAGCGGGGAAGAGAGAGGATTGACCTTTGGAAGATGAGAGGGCTGGCAATCTATCGATTGAAAGAAAATTAATACCGAAATTGAGGTAGTATTGAAAAACAGAAATTGGGATAACCACCAGACTCAAATTGGAATTTCAGCGCAAGTAAGGTAGAAATTCGCACTGGCCAGCTGGCAGGTTATTATTGGATATCTCAGGGTGAAGTTTCGAGATTTGACAAATTGTAAAATAAAGAGAAATTTATAGTCGCAGTCCCACGCTTTCGGAAAATAGAATAAAGGTCCCCAAGTATCTAAACTTTTAATTTCCATGCAAGATTATATCCACTTGATCAAACCTATCCACTTTTTCAACATGTCTTGCACATGATATGTTTATTTTTGTTAAATTACTTCGATTTCTCACCAATACATGCAACAAAATAAAAGGGAAAATGAAAGGAAAATCAAATGCAGCAATGTTTATACCATTCATGTCTATCTCAACTCGTTCCCACGCTAAGCCAACCGTATCTCTTTACAACCCCTACCTTGAATTCCAAAATCATTGCTTTGACAGTTGATTGTTGGAACACAATTGAGATAAAGGAGGAGAACGAAACATAAACACCAACTAGAACTTCAATAGATATATGAAGAAACATCGAATGGAGGTTTGAACATGTGATTAAATGTTGTTCTAAAAGCGATAATTCCCTCCTTCGATTTTTTAAATTACTTACAGGATCCATCGAAATTAAGTACACCGAATGAAGAGTGGAACTCTATAGAGGAACAAACACAAACACTCCACAAAATATGATTTATTTATTTTTTTTACTTCAAGAAGAAGATGGTGTGTAAATACGTCTTGTGAATGTTAAACTTGAAATGATAGATGTATAGATAATTGATTTTAAAAATTAAATAAAAAAGCCAAATGCTATTTTTATTTTTATTTTTGTCTTTTTAAAATTAACATTACTCGATGAGGAGCAGCTCATACAAGGTGACTTACTGACTCGATAACTTTTTTGCTAAGACTTGGAACAACTAAGAATGTAACATGACAAATCCAAAAAATAAAAATAAAGACAAACATATTTCTAATGACATTAAGTTAACTAAATCGCGGGTTATCTTATATTTTGGGTTGGCTGAACTTGTGATTATGTCTCCATTTGATTTAGTTAAAAATCAACTTTTTAGTGGATTTTGATAATAGAATTCATTTTTTAACCACTTATAAATTTTCCTAAACAAGAGCTAAACCTGATTTTCTGAAATAAAAATAATTATTATTATTATAGTTGACAATAATAAGCCTATGTTTGAACCTCATTTCTTGTTGAAAATGATTTAATAGTGGGGTTTTAGATAATGTATAATTAAAAAGTATGGAAAAAAATTGAATTTACGAGTAAAATATTTTTTTGTGGTAATATGTAGTTGAAAATAAATTTTTAAATAACGAGAATCAAGGCTAAGTGGAAACATGTGCAACATGGCACGTATGTTAGATTGGTTTATGCTGGTCACGTGGGTTTCAGTTTAGGACAGTTTTAATTAGGGGTGTCATTTTGGCTCGTAGGCTCGATCAGCTCGTGGGTATCGGCCTGAGCTCGAGACTAAGCCACACTCGGCGGCTTGTGTCACGGGCCATTTTCAGCCCATGACGAACTGAACCTTAAAAATAAAAATAAAATATTAAAAGCTAGGCAACTACATGCCACTTGATAGCAGAAAACAAGTCGTTGCCTGCAAAAGCAATGTATAGCTGCCTATAGATTAAAAACAATAATAAAAAAAAAATAGTGAGTCGGCTCTGCTTGATAAAACTCGAGCTTGGGTCGAGCCTAGATTCTTTGGCTGAGCAAAAGCTAGGCTGGGCTCAGACGAAAAAAACTCGAACTATTTTTACTCAAGCCGATTCCGAACCTCGAGTTTCGGCTTGTGAGCAGGCTTGACTCGACTCATTGACATCCCTAACCTTGACATGTGTTTTTCTATGTCCTGTGTTTCTTTATGTAAATTTGAATTCATAATAGCTACGTGTTCATGTGGGTCCTATCACGTGAGATGATACCCTTTTGGAAATTCGGGGTTTTCGATTTTCTATTGTTTTTTTGATATTTCATATAGCAAACGTGAATAAAAATCTAACTAATAAGAGGTCACTAAACTTATAAGTTCTATCTCAATTTTAAGTGACCATTGGAACTTATTCCATTACTATTGCAAACATGCTAAAACTTTTTTCGAAAACTCTGTCAAACAACCCTTTATTATTTCAATATTGTATGCATGAATTAAATTTACAATAGTTTCTTCTCGATTGTGTAGCTAAGAGGAAATTAATAATGGAGAGTTGTATGAACCTACTCATTTTCTCATAATTTCATTGGTCGTGAACTACTCGTGCGGACAAAATTCAAGAGTAGTTTTAGGTAGGGCTGTAAATGGATCGGATATGGATCAGATCTACCTATATCCGATCCGATCCGATAAGAAAATTTATCCTATCCGATCCTATCCGATCCGATAATCTAACGGATATTTAATTGTTAAATCCATATCCGATTTGCAATGTTATCGGATATCCGATCCGATAATCCGATCCGAAATTAATAAAAATTAGGGGAAAAAATTTGAACTAATTTGAGGCCCACATATTTTTCCTAGCAAGCCCAATAGTGACTTCTACTATCATGATGTTCCTTTTTAAAGGAGAGACA
>CAIGRF010038084.1:3738-16490 GCA_903798235.1 Fraxinus ornus | reverse complement strand
TTATTTTTTTTTTAATTGGAAAAAATCAAAATGTTTAGAAAAATTTATATTTAAAATATTGATTACAAAATGTGTGTATATATATATTTTACAATTAAATTTTAGTAATATACTAATATGTTAGTTTAAATAAAAAAATAAATAAATAAATGCCACGAGCCACGAGCCGAGCGCTCGGCTCGGCTCGTTAAAGGACGAGCTCGGGCACGAGCTGGGCTCGTCCTTTTCCACACGAGCCGAGTCGAAGCTCAGCTCGTGATCCACGAGCCACGAGCTCGGCTCGGCCCATTGCCATCCCTAGTGTTAAGGGATGGAAACGAGCCGTGTCGAGCCAACTCATGAGTCAAAGATTACGTTTCAGATGCGACCAAGGAAAAAATGGCTCGAGCTTTAGGCGAGCCACCTCGATTTTTATTTTTATTTTTAAAGGATAGACGGCAGGCCGCCGAAGCGGGCTATTTGACGTAGGCTGCTGCCAGTAGGTTACTTAGGTTGCGTGCAAGGCAGCGGGGCCTACGACACGAGCCATTTTTTTGCCATTGTGACTCGACGAGCCACACTGTTGGCTTCGGCTTGAGCCGTCATTCATAAAAGAGGCTTGGCCTAAGCTTTGCATTGGTTCCATCGAGCCGCGAGTCAAGCCGACTAAGGCCTTCAAAACTATTTATTTCATACACTAATTTTCAACCATACATTCTGACATTAAAATATTCTTCATATAAACTAATTTTTTCTTACTTTTTAATCACACGTTCTTCAAAAATTTACTATTCAAAAACTCAGTAATTCCAAAAAAAAAAAAAATTCTGTAAAATAGGAGCTAAATGTGTTTGATTAGCTTAATTTTCAATTTTAAAAAATGTGTTTTTTGCATAGAGTTGAGTTCTAAGGAAATGTGAATTGCCTAAAAAAATAAAAACCTATAACCATAAAAATTATTTTCCTTATTTTTGAGGAAAATATGATTACGTGGCCAACTTTAAAAAAAAAATATTTTTCATGGAAAAAAAAATAAAATCAGTTAAACACCCCAAACGTAGGAACTTGGATGAAAAACATGATATTTTTCATGAAAAATAAAACAAATAAAACACAACCTAAGTACATTTAGTTTACGAAGATCTCATAGTGTTTAAAAGTCGAAAGTTCTTTGAAATATTGTTGGAATGTCCTTTCTTTTGTTTAGACTGTTAAAGAAAAGATCGACCCTCAAAGAGATGAAGAGCAATTGAGCAAACAAGGACAGCCCTTAATATAGAAGTTGTGAGTGCGTCTACCTTAAACAAAATTGGGAAGTCAGGTGATATCCTAATTGCTTATATTATCTCTCAATCATGCTATAAGTATAGATTTTTTTATTTTTTATTTTAACAGAAAGTTCGGACAAGCAACACTTGTCGTTGCACCATTAGAAGATGAAAAAAATGAAAATCAAGTTCGGCCCAAATCAATTCCGGTATCAATTCCGTTAAAATTTCCCTGTAGTTGGAGCTTTATTGATTATCTCTTCTTGACATATTTGCTAGCTTCATATTTTTATAAAACTAAGTTTTAAGTTTTCAAATACAATTCATCCTATCTAATATAGCTTATTTAGATCTCAGAACGACGTTTAATTAAATTTGAGAAATGTCTACTCATTAATACCCAATTTGGGCATGATTGAAAGTTGAGGGCTTAAGTTGACAAAATCGAAAGTGAGGGACTTACATGGAAGATATTGTATAGTGGGGGCTTGGTGTTTAAATAAGAAGAAAGTATGTATTATAGAGAGGCATTATATTCAAGACTAGTGAGCATTAAGGAAAGATAGCTGAATCCCAAAAACTCAACTCTTGATTTGCTGAAAAAGGTCAATGGTGATAAAAGAGAGTCATTACATGGACCTGATACATAGATTCAAGTGTAAACCAAACGAAAAAATTGATTGAGAACTTCATAAACATAATAGAACAGAACACAATGCATAGTGTTCATACTCCAGGAAAATAAGAAAGATTCTCAAATGACGAGGACTGGCCATTACGGGTGAAAGAATGAATCACGGGGATATGTTCCACCATTGCACGGGCTGCACCACCCTTTCTAAATGAAGCTATAAATTCCTGGTTCATATCATACAGTGTCAGCTCTTCAACTTTGGCAAGTTTGCATATGCCTAATGGAGGCATTTTCAGATTCTGACATCTACTGAGTGATATTTGTTGAAGTTCAGGCATAGCATTTTTCTCAATCACAATTTTGTGTAGTTCTGAAAGTTCTTCGATAACCAATTTCTTTAGTTTCTGGAAGCTCGAATGTTCAAATACCAACTCCTCGCCCACATAACAATCGACCAGGTGAAGCTCCATGAGGTTAGGCAGATCTAGAAGAGAATTCAGTGGACTGTAACGCAACTTGGACCACTTCAGAACAATTTTGAACAGATTATCAAGTGAGGAGATCCATTTTGGGAATTCTTCGAGGCGTCCTTTCAAGTATAGCCGCTGGAGAAAGACAGGAGGATTGACCAATTCACCCAGTTGAAGATACTCTTTCTTAGTGGTTGTACAAAGATCCAAACAGTTAAGATATTCCATCTTTTCGATGGATTCACACAAGTCTCTGCTAAATTCTTCTGGGATCCGAGTAAGTCTCAGCTTCCTGAGTTGGCTCAAATGTTTTAAATCCTGTATGATCCTACCACTTTTGCCAACCTTCACAAGAGACAATGTCTGTAGACTAGTTAAGTTTTCAATCCCTTCAAATACCTTAACTCCTCGCATAGAATCGGAATCTGTAAAATTCCTCACTGTTTTTTGGCTAGCGAAGAGATGCCGGAGATTCTTCAGTACACGGATTTTTTTTGGAAGCTTGACCACGTTAGTCCTCTTAAGATCCAATGTTTCAAGGTAATAAAGCTTCTTTATGGACTTGGGAATCACCTTTATTTCAGTATCCCTTAAACTAAGATACTTTAGGAGGCCGAGATGAACAATTTTTTTAGGAAATTCTGTCAGAGTTGAACCTTGAAAGTCCGAGATTCTTAGCAATCTGGAGTCCTGAAATTTGTTTTCAATAGCAGTGGGAGAACTATTGCCATAGCTGAAGAGGAACAAGGAACGAACACCAGTGAAATCACTCTGAATGTTCATTGACGAAAAAGTGCAAGCACTCTGAACAGATAGGCGACGCACTTTCTGGTTTGGACTGTTTTGCTTTGAGAGAACTGATGCAAAATTCTCGTCCTTGCATTTCTGAACAATAAATTTAAGCATGAGGTTGAGAACACGACAGTTTTTGGGTCGACCATCAAAATTCCTTCTGGAAACATGAACCAAATTCCTCATAATCAGTTGGTCGAGATAGTCCTCGGCTACCTCTTCAGCTGTTTTCCCATCTGTTCCCATCGCAAATCTTTCTGCTACCCACAAGCGTATGAGCCTTCCACAATCAACTGAGTAATCTTCAGGGAAAATGCTGAAGTACAAGAAACAACTCTTAAGATCACTTGAGAGATCCTTGTAGCCGGATAACATCCTACTCCCAATACCTGACAGATAGGAATTACTTCCAATTTCATATCCAAGGCTGTCGTGAAATTTCTCCCACACATCTGGATAGTTGGGTTTCTGTGATAGTACACCTCCTACTGCCAAAATAGCAAGAGGTAGTCCTTCACATCTTTTCACGATTTTGTTAGAACAATCCTTCAACTCTGAAGGACATTCCCCATTGCTATCGTGGAAGGCCTTTTTACAGAAGAGCGTCCAAGCATCTAGCCATTCTAGACCGTTCAGGTTATGTATAAATCGGTTTGAGGATGCAAACGAAGACGCCACATCATGAGCCCTGGTGGTAACAATTATTCTGCTACCGAAGACATCATTTGGAAATGCATTCATAATGCACTCGTAGTGTTCAACTCTCCAAATATCATCTAGAACAACAACGTACCTCTTTTCCACTAGGTAATTTCTTAGATTTGTCAGAATATCTCCAGCTTCGCGGTGATATGATTCCTTTCTAGATGTACGGAATTGATCTAGCATACCGCTTAAGAGTTCCTTGACATCAAAGTGCCGAGACACATGAACCCAAGCATGGCAATCAAATTGTCCAAAAATTTTTCTTTTCCAGAACACGTTCTTTACAAATGCTGACTTCCCGGAGCCACCAGGGCCGATCACAGCTATTCTGACTAGTCCCTTTTCTCCCACTGCAGCAGGGCTATGGCCTCCATCTAACAATTGACGAATAAATTCTTCCTTGTGTTTTTTATACCCAACCATTTCATCGTCAAGGAGAAGAGGACTCATTTGAACTCGAGCAGTGCTTGTGCCAGAACTCCTTGCATCTCTTGAAGGCTGGGATCTAGCGGGAGAAAAGATTCTCATTTGTGAGCCTATAAGTTCGATCTTCCTGTTGAGGCTTGTGATCTTTTGGGAGATTCCTCGAAGAGGATAGCCATGCTTGATATTATGGCCCACCTCGAAAGATTTCCGAATGATTTTATTGCTGCGAAATTCATGCATACTGTGTAGGGAAATCTCCTCAAGAACATCCTCTATCTCATGAGCAATGTCTCGAACTTGTTCGACTTGATCTTTGCTCAACCTAGTGCTGTGCTCGATAAGGTCTTCATTATCCTCTATGAAGGCCTTCATACTCTTCAGCCAACGTATGATATTCTCAATTTTATTTTTGATGTCATCTTCATCATGATCATTTTTCTTGCGTTTCAGTTGTAGGCTGATGGCGGGGAGCGCCACCTGAAGTGAAGCCAATGCTGCAGAAAGAGCAACTTCTGCCATTATTGTTGCTTCTTCTTTGTCAGAGCCGAGGATCCTATGTGCACCACCGCGATATTGATATAGGAAAGAAAAAAGCAACAGAAATTACTGAAACTCTTGCTCTAAAAAACAAGAAGGAAATGTTTTCAATAATTTATTTTATTGCAATGATCACTCCAATGGGGTATCCTTTTTATTTAAATGCTTGAGGTGATGTCATTATCAACACTTCAAATTTGACACGCTTTGTGAAATTTGAGACACGCATGAAGATTCCAAATGAGTTGAACAATCAACAAGTTGTAAACATATACTTGAATATGTCAAGATTCCAATGCACAGTACACAGCAAAGACTTGGTCATAGATCCTTGCAAACTATGGAAAAAATAAAATAAAAATAAAAATAAAAAATACCCATGTTCTTATGCTTTTTTCCAGTGCTGAAAAATAAAGCATTAATTACTTTCTAATTTATTTTACTTACTGTTGGATATTCAATTCCTATGATATTCAATTTTCCTTTTTCTCATACATATTTGTTCAACCCTAGATAGTATACAATAAAATATGCCATCTGACTTAAGTTCAATACCAGACATTGAGATAAATCCAACTGTAAGCCAGACAAAATCCTCCTTTACCGTGAAGCTCACCAACATATTGTTTCTACTAGGTAGTTTCTTAAAAAGTTGAGTAAAGGATTTTGTTGGAATTTAACAAACTTTGACCCCAAGTGTATCACGTGGAGATTTGATGGAAATGATCTCCTACTATCTTGTCCACCATTGTAGTGACGTTCACATCAGTGATCAAGTCTACAATTTTTGACAATTTAACATGAGTAGGAGATCGTTTTTGTCTAAAATTAGTTCAACAATATATGATGCTTCAATTTTTGTTCAATTTTTGAGAATTTTAGTTTTTTGGGCACAAATTTTGGGTTGAACCACCCAAAATTGATGTAGTGTAAATTGGATGTATATCTCAACCAACCAAAACCGTAGTTTTCGACTTTTTTAAGTTTTACCATTTCTAAAACAAATATTTTACAAGACAAAAATTCAATGCATGAATATTTTTTATAAATAAAAATATAATAACTAAAAAATCTATTTATAAGCAAAATATTACTTGTAAATAAAAATTTCCTTATATGACAAAAATTTATTTCATGTAAAAAATTGCTTATAAAATAAAAAGGAAATAAAAAAACTAAGAGTGAGATAAATATTCACCAACAAATTATAGAAGTTGTAACTTGTAAGTAAGAAAATTCATTTGTTTAAAAACTTATTCATAAATACAAAAATAAAAAATTATATATTCTTCATTTCTAGTGTCTTTTTTTTTTTTGGCTCTTTAATCATATATTCTTTAAAAAATTATTTTTCACATTAAAAATCTCTCCCCAAACAAATACACAGTAGCGTTTGAGGGCTTGGAAAAGATGCACATTTCTTTGATTTTTCTATATTTTAATTTCATTTTTTCCCATTTTGGTCCTTTATATTTGCTCTTAACATATATTGTTTTATTAAGGTCATGTTTGGCCTCACCTTTTAAAAATAATTTTTTCTAAATTTATTTTCAACAACACATTTTTCTAATAAAATAATTTTACAGATTCATAGTTTTTCCCTAATTTTTAATTTTTTTTATAAAATCTATTTCTCAAAAAATCTATACCAAACTGGGGTTGAATAATAAAAACGTGAATTAGTTATTTTGTCTATAAAAATTACATTTAAGATAATCAGCAAGAATAATGTATCGACCATATTTAAATCAAAGTAATTTTTAACTGGGAGAATATTTCCAAAGCAAAATAAAAAAATATTTTTTGGTTTGGAACAAAAATGATATGACAGGAGAAATGTTCAAAACCACACCCACAAGATTTATCATGTAATTTCCACGAAATAGAATGTCACGGCTCATCAACTAGAATACTAAATATCAAAAGAACTGGTCTTACTTACAAATTGGAAGAGGAGAGACTTTGAAAAGTCCCACAAATATAGTGTGTGTGTGTGAGAGAGAGAGAAGTCTATTTTAAAAAAACTACAAATAAGATATTTTATCATATAAATTTTGATCATACAAAATTATAATCGACAACAAAAATTTTGTTTTTTTATGAACGCGAAGTCTATAAATCTGTGAGTCTAGAAATTCATTTTAACCAACTGAACCTTATCAAACTGAGAATTCAGATCCTCAAAACCATCAAGAAATGAAACATTAACTAGAGGCTTTTTAACTGAAGGGTCATAAATTTAATGGGCATTCATTACGCTACACCCCATTAAAAGCAAGAAAGCAAGTGTGGTTCAAAAAGCCAAACAAAAGCTAGAGATTTTTTGAGGATGAATGAAATAGACCCATTAATAAAAGATGGACATACGGAGGGAGGGAAGAGCCACAAAGGATAAAGATAGGGATAGATTTTGAGAGAAAAAGAAGAGTGAATAAAGCATTATACGTTACTTTTTAGTGCTGTAATTCCACTCATTTCTCTTGTAGCTTTTAACGAGCAGGAACTGAAGATTAAGGCTCGGGTGCGGTGGGACAAAAAATTGCACGAGTTTTTTTTTGTCCTAGCCGAATCAAGCCAAATCTCGGCCGAGAAACTGAGGCTTGGTTCGAGCTTTAGGTTCAGGCCATACCAAGCTGGCTTGATTTTTATTTTTTAAGTTATGGACAAGCAATAGGTCGCCTAAAGTGGACTGTTTCACGAGTCATATTGACATCCCTACATGTGTTTGATTGTAAGTATGGAACATGCATGAAAATAAAACAATTAGAACTTATTTGCATGAAAATTATCAATTAAGCTCATGTTTGACAACCATTCTTTCGAAATTCTTTTTTTTTTTTCACACTTATTTTTAACCACACTTTCTCACAATAAAATATTCTTCACATAAACCAACTTTTTCTTACTTTTTAACAATACATTCTCCAAAAAGTTACTACTAAAAAACTTATTCTTTACAAAAAGAAAAATTGTAAAAACGGGGGCTAAATGTATTTGATTGGTTTAATTTTCAATTTTAAAAAATGTTATATTATTTCCATAGAGTTTAGTTTTAAGGAAGATAGAATTATCTAGAAAATAAAAATCTAACCCCATAAAAAAATCCTTTTTTTGAGAAAAAATTGATTAGTGACCAAATTTTGGAAAAAATATTTTTCATGGAAAAATATCAATTAAACACCCTAAATGTAGGAACTTGGATAGAGAAATGATATTTTCCATTAAAATAAAGTTAATCAAACACACCCTAAGTGCATTAAGTTTACGAAAATCTCATAATGTTTTAAAAGTCAAAAGTTTTTTGAAATACTGTTGGAATGTCCTTTTTTGTGACTTTAACATTTGTGATTTGTGACCGATAAATTGATATTGTGACCAATAAATTGGATATTTTGTTATCAATAAATAATATGTTAATTTGACCTAAAAAGTCGAATTGTAACTTTAATATTTGTGATTTTTGTACCAAAAAATTGATATTGTGACCAATAAATTGGATACTTTGTGACCAATAAATAATATGTGACCTAAAAAATAATATGTGATTTATTAATTTGATAGATTCGTGACCGATGAATAAATTGTGAAGTATATTTGTGACCGATAATTTTTTTGAATTGTGACCGTAAAATAAGTTATGACACGAAAATTGTGATTTGTGATCAATTATATGGAATTTGTGTCAAATTATATGAAATTGTGATATTAATACATTTAATTAATAACATAGATAATTAATTAATTAAATTATAAATAAATTTTTTGGAGAACGAATGGTTAACAAGTAGAATTTTTTTGGATTTACGTGCAAACTATTTTATTGTGTGAAAATGTTCTTAAAAATAAAGAAAAAGGAATTTTGATTTAATGAATGTAAAACATGAGCTAATATGTATTCGTTAAGTGTTGATTTAAAGGCGATAAGAAAGGCAAGTCGAAAATTATATGATTAGATTACAAAAATAGAAAGTAGAATTGGCTACCTCAAACCATTGTGTACCCTAGGTTAAATTTAAAACTTCGTTATGCCCCTCTATTTGGTGGGGATTAATATCAGACTTTTAGTAAAATTTGATAAAAAATAATGAAATATGTGGCTGAAAAAGTTGTGGGTCATATTAAATATATGATTAAAATTAATTGTTGACTTTTGACTTAAATTAAAATCCAGATTAATTCGGATAACGTGCTGTTCAAGGGACAGGGGATTGAATTTTCTAAGTAAAAATTTTGTTCTTTGCTGTAACGTGCAGTCACAAGCGACGGGGGATAAATTTCTGTAATGACATTTCTTTAATTTGACCTATAAATTTTATTGCACGTGGAATGGAAATGTTGTTTTCCTAAACCAGTAGTGGATTGCATTACATTATTTGAGCTGATTATAATTTTTGAAATAATTAATTGTGAGATAGTGATTAAAGTATAATTAGTTATTAATTAAAGGCAAATAATTGAATTTGTGCACAGAAATTTAACATAAATATTGCATTAATCGACCTTTTATTCTAGAAAGATGTTATTCCATGCTACTCCATCTATTAGGATGTGTTAAGGGATAGAAACGAGCCGTGTCGAGCCAACTCACGAGTCAAAGATTATGGTTCAGATGCGACCAAGCAAAAAATGGCTCGAGCTTTAGGCGAGCCGCCTCAATTTTTATTTTTATTTTTATTTTTAAAGGACAGGCTGACAGGCCGCCGAAGCAGGCTATTTCACGTAGGCGACTGCCAGTAGGCTACTTAGGTTGCCTGCAAGGCAGCGGGGCCTATGACACGAGCCATTTTTGGTCATTGTGACTCGACGAGCCACATTGTTGGCTTTCGCTTGAGCCGTCATTCATAAAAGAGGCTTGGCCAGAGCTTTGCCTTGGTTCCATCAAGTTGCGAGTCGAGCCGACTAAGGCTTTCAAAACTATTTATTTTATATACTAATTTTCAACCATACATTCTGACATTAAAATATTCTTCATATAAATTAATTTTTTTCTTACTTTTTAATAACACGTTCTTCAAAAATTTACTATTCAAAAACTCAGTAATTCCGAAAAAAAAAAAAATTCTGCAAAATAGGAGCTAAATGTGTTTGATTAGCTTAATTTTCAATTTTAAAAAATGTATTTTTTGCACAGAGTTGAGTTCTAAGGAAATGTGAATTGCCTAAAAAAATAAAAACCTATAAACATAAAAATTATTTTCCTTATTTTCGAGGAAAATATGATTACATGACCAACTTTTAAAAATATATTTTTCATGAAAAAAAAAAATCAGTTAAACACCCCAAACGTAGGAACTTGGATAAAAAACAATGATATTTTTCATGAAAAATAAAACACAACCTAAGTATAGTTTACGAAGATCTCATAGTGTTTAAAAGTCAAAAGTTCTTTGAAATATTGTTGTAATGTCCTTTTTTTTTGTTTAGACTGTTAAAGAAAAGATCGACCCTCAAAGAGATGAAGAGCAATTGAGCAAACAAGGACAGCCCTTAATATAGAGTTGTGAGTGCGTCCACCTTAAACCAAATTGGGAAGTCAGGTCATTGTGCCTTCGAATTATCAAATTTATTTGGCGTCGTGTCACCAAAATGTATATCCTAATAGCTTTTATTTTCTCTCAATCATGCTATAAGTACAGATTTTTTTTGTTTAACAAAAAGTTTGGACAAACAACACTTGTCGTTGCACCATTAGAAGATGGAAAAAAATGCCAATCAAGTTCGGCCCACGTCAATTCTAGTATCAATTCCATTAAAATTTCCCTGTAGTTGGAGCTTTATTGATTATCTCTTCTTGACATATTTGCTAGCTTCATATTTTTATAAAACTAAGTTTTAAGTTTTCAAATACAATTCATCCTATCTAATATAGTGAAATGTTTTACGAGATTGTCCTCCGTGTTTATCTTACCGAGTGTGGTGGTCCGGCTACTCAGTCAACGGTTGTTACCTGCAAAATGAGGTCGGAGCTTTCTCCCCCGTTGTACCTTTGGCGTGAGAATCAGTTACTGGTTNTCAGTCAACGGTTGTTACCTGCAAAATGAGGTCGGAGCTTTCTCCCCCGTTGTACCTTTGGCGTGAGAATCAGTTACTGGTTTTAGAGAAATAAGGGGTAAAGTCTAATGACAATTCATGTAGTTCGGGTTTCAAGAGTCCATATCTTTCTCATCTTGGAGGTATTTATAGGCACCTGTTGCTATGCACGTGTTCGGTAGTAAATGGTGCCACGTGTCCCACGTAGACCTTCTCACTTCCTCCACGTTCTAACGTGGTGACCCCCACTCGTCAAGCGGTAGGTTGTGCCCATGTTCGCCGTTAGGTGGTTTCCGTCCTACGCATTGTCATTTATGTAATTGAGTGTTGCATTGGACCTATAGTGGTAGACGGTTTGTGTGGACGTAGAGGACATCATGGGAGTCGACGGTCTCATGGGGGTAGACAGCCTCATGGAGATAGACGGCCTCATAGGGGTCGACGGTCGCATAGCGGTAGACGGCCTCTTGGTGGTAGACGGCCTCATGGGGGTAAACGGTCTCATGAGGGTAGACGGCTTCATGGAGATAGACGGCCTCATAGAGGTAGACGCCTCATTAGAGTTGACAACCTCATAGCGGTAGACGACCTCTTAGTGGCAGACGCCTCATGGAGGTAGACAGCATCTTGGTGGTAGACAGCCTAATGGGGGTAGACGGCCTCATCGTGGTAGACGTCTCTTGGGGGTAGACGGTCTCATGGCGGTAGACGGCCTCATAGGGGTTGACAACCTCATAGTGGTAGACAACGTTAAGGGGGTAGAGGTTCTCACCCCCACTGAACATCTTGAATAATTATTAATGGCATCATGTATCATATAGCTTATTTAGATCTCAAAACGATGTTTAATTAAATTTGAGAAATGTCTACTCATTAATACCCAAGTTGGGCATGATTGAAAGTTGAGGGCTTAAGTTGACAAAAAAGTGAGGGACTTACATGGAAGAAATTGTACAGTGGGGGCTTGGTTTTTAAATAAGAAGAAAGTAAGTATTATAGAGGGGCATTATATTCGAGACTAGTGAGCATGGGCGGACCCGGGGGGTCATGGGGGCACGTGCCCCACCAACTTTTGAGTTTTTTTTTTTTTTAAATAAATTCATGTTTTGTATCGATTGAAATCTAAATTTTAATCTAAATCAAAGTTAACAATTAATTTTTATAACATATTTCATAGAATCCATAACTGTTTTAACTTTTATCAAAACTTACTAAAAAATTGATTTTAATTTTCACCAAATAGGGGCAAATTCACAATAAATTTGAATTTCTATAACATGCTAATTTTAAAAATTATCCGATGATTGTACGCTAATCGAATTTACAAATTACTTGTGTCATCTCAAAGCTTATTTCGAGAACTACATTACGAGCATATCGAATAATCCAAATAGATATCGAAAATTGTTAAAAATACGTTAAACGTGAGTCTTAAAGAAAAACGTCTAACTCGCATTTTTTCAAAAAAATTCAATTATTTAATTAACGTTTACTATTTTTGCGATACAAACTTTTCAATGTAATTTTCATCATTTTATTAGGAAATTTTATATGGAATACGACATAAAAAAATTTCGAAATTTTACATCCGAAAAAGTCATATCCTATGTAAATTTTCAGATACAAAATTACATAGGGTATGATTTTTTTGGACGTAAATTTTCGAGCGTAAAATTTCTCCCAACTTCTTTACAAGTTCGATTGTGCCTTCCAAACTTTTATATTCTGCGTCCGCCCCTGCTAGTGAGCATTAAGGAAAGGTAGCTAAATTTCTATAACAAGATCCCAAAAACTCAACTTTTAATTTGCTGGAAAAGGTCAATGGTGATAAAAGAAGTCATTACATGGACATGATACATAGATTCAAGTGTAAACAAAACGAGAAAATTGATTGAGAACTTCATAAACATA
>CAIGRF010038048.1:0-25081 GCA_903798235.1 Fraxinus ornus | reverse complement strand
ATTTTTACGTCAATGATAAATTCACACTCACGCGTTTTATATAGGGCGGGCTTTGGTGCCTAATTTTTTAATAATTAGGTTTGGTGAAGAAAAAGTAGTTTAAAATAATGAAGGCTATGATTTTGGATAAAGTAAAAGAAGCATGTTCGATGACCACAAAATCTCCACGGGATATGATGATGATGATTTCAGCTAATTAAATTAATATAAACAACAAACTTTAGGTTAAACCACATATTACCAAATAATCTCATCTCTATAGTTTATAGGAAAATTTGCACTTTTCCTCACACATTGCTGGCAACTTTTTTTTAGCATCATACATCCTCAACCTTTTGAATATGTATCAAAACTTGTCATTAAACTAACCCAACAAAATTTGGATTCTTTCTAGACTATACCTTTGGGATTTTGTTGGGGTTCATGCATGCATTGATCCAATCGAAGAACGTGCTTCAGAGTGACTAATCCTGTCTAGCATATCTTATTGCCCGCCTTGGGTTCTATATGCGCAGTTCCACAATCAATCCTAGATTCATTTATTTGAGGAAGATTCAATTTCGCGCTCTTCTAATTGCTTAGAAGAATACAAGAATCCTTTACTTTACATATAGGGCTCATCAAAGCCCTATTCCGTATATTCAGGAACGGAGCTATCATATTGTCATATGTGAAGCTCATCATGATTAAAAAATAGTATATTTAAAAGCCCTCGATTGGCGAAGAATTTGCCCCTCCTTTGAATCTTTTTTTTAAAAAAGCAACTTAATAAAAAAAAATAAAGGAAAAAATCTTTTCAAAAATTACCAATAGATCAATTAAATACATTTTACAAAAAATAAATAAATAAAATAAAGGTCCTCTTCCCCACTTTCCCCATTGTGGAGGAGATTAGACAAGAAGATTCTTCTTCTTCTTCTTCTACATCATTCTTTTATCTATTTCTGCTTGGTCAACTGTATTTAATTGTAATTATTTGTAGTTTTTGAAAAGATCCAGGGCTCCAACTACAATTTTTACTTTATTTTTTAATTAAGTTGCTTTATTTTTTGTGTTTATTTAAATAGAGGGAAAATTAGTCATTTTACGTGCTTTTAATGACCAAAATGGATGAAAGGACGAGGTTTGCTACATTTTCAAAAGGTTTGACGATGTCTGATGCACAAAGAACGTTGAAAATAGATTAGTAAAAGTTTGCAAATACAGAACAAACAATGCAAATTTTCCTAGTTTACATGGCACTGTTTGTTTCAGATTGAAATCATATTTTAATCTAAATCAAAGCCAAACAATTAATATTAATCACATCTTTCATGGGTCCCATAACTTTTCAACCACACATTTTACTAAAAATCTAATTTTAATCCTCGTCAAACACCCACATAATCTGTTTTTGACTCGATAACTTCATCTATATTTCTTCACAATCAATCTCCAATCTCAATCTCAAATTCAAATAAATAATTGTAGTATAATTTAACAGGCAGAACAAACACAAATAGGATGCAAAAACGAGTCTTTTCATGCCAAACTTATTTTGACTTTTTGGACCTCTTTATTTAGCATTGCATTTTTCACAATGGAAAGAACGGATGAAATTGGACTATTAAATCCGAATCCAAGAACATTGTAGCTCATATTGGGGACATTCCCCTGTTAAAGAATTCTCCAAGCTTTTTAAATTCAAACCAGACAACGAATTAAAGGAGATATGGCTCTGTAGCTCTTCACTAAAAAAATAAACCATGAGCTCATAAAGTTCACTTATAAGTAACTCCCTAAAAAAAAATTTAAAGTTAGCCGTTCATTGTCCATAAAGACAAGCAATCCTTTGTGCCTGGTATCCTTAAAACAAGCCAATTATTTGGTCTTGAAATGCTCACTCCAGAAATGACACCATTGCTGTCGAATAATTAATTTAGGGTCGAGATACTCGGAACAGGCTGGCTAATAGAAACCATGCCTTAGACAACCCAACCACCATCCCATCACATCATATCACATCCATGACAAATATTGTAAAATAACTATGTCAAAAACGGCGACATTCTAATGTGGTACTGAAAGGATGACTATATTATCAGCATGAAAATCAAGAACTGGAAAGAGGGCTCATGGAAATCAAACCTTTCTCATTTTAAAACTTGTTCTTGTGAGTTGGTGTGATGTGTACATCTTCAGCACATAGATTTACAGAACAGGTCTGTGTGTGTGTCAAACCATGACTTCTGTTACCTTTGAACCTCAGGCAAGGGTATAAGATACATAATAATTCCATCTTTGAACAATGAATAATGAATCAAGACCAACATGCAAAACCAGTAGACAAATTTGGCGATTCCTGAAGAGGGACTATAATCCACTCCAAGTCATGGTTGTTCAACCATCAGCCATATGTTCAAGAATAATATAGTCATGAACATAAGTTACAAATCCACTCTCTCTAGCTCTCGCACACACGTTCCTTGTCACATAATGCATACATCATTTACATCTGCCACGGCTATTACTGCAGAGCCTAAAGCTTCAACCAATGAATAAGTCTCGTAATAGTAGGAAAATACGATTAGAACAAGTTTCTTTTCTAATAGATGTAGTCACCAAGCTTCTCCCTACAATTGCATCAGACTAATGTCCTTAGACAATATTGCTTTCAGAAAGCTCTCTCGCCCCATCCCCTGCCCATTTCCGGAACACAAATAAGCTAGCCAAAGAACCAAGCAAATATGTCAGGAAAAACAACCAGCAAATTTTCAAGCAAAGTCTGATTATCATCAATAAAAATCACTTACTCAGCAAAGAGGACTTTAATTTGCATATTTACATCATCTCAGGCTGATAGCATGTGTGCATTTTGAACTCAGAAACATTCCCAGTAAGAGTGTCCTTGTACTTAATAATTACTCGGCAACAAATGCATACTCAAAAGTCAAGACTGAAATGAACAAAAAGCATACAAATTATTCCAAAATAGTGGTCAACCCATTCAAAAAGCAAGCAATAACCACAAAAATATTCTCTATACAAAACAAAACAGAGTGGATCTTACTGTAACTTGAACAATAAGTTTTACCATCCCCAAAAGAACAAAAATAAGTGTGAAAACAGCTCTTGAGATGCTTCCTTAGTTTCCTCAACCTACCAGTGTTTAAAACAGTCTTTAAAAGGTCGTAATCAAGTATTGATGTGTTTTTCTTTCATGAAGCGAGGCACCTCGTAAGGCTCACCATAAACCAAAAAACACTATTAAAATGCAAAATAAGCTCATGATAAATCATAAACATTCTCCAAAATTCATAATAAAAAAATTTCAACTCTGCAAAAAACTAAAGAAAAGTATATGAAGTAACATAGAAGAAACAATTATTTTAGTTGGTGAGGCAATGTATTATTCCCAAAATGGGTCTATGAGAAACACAATTTTTAATGATTTAGTAGGAATAATGCTATCTAGCACCATTTGTGCTAGAGAACCAGTTTAGGTGTCCACATTTGATAGGTGCAAATTAAATGGATGTTTTGACTTTGCATTTAAATGAACCTATAATTTAATAACATCTAATTGCCTAAATAGCACTACTCATTTAATAGGCAGTGAGCTATTCCCAAAATGGTCAATAAGAATTTTTATATTTTGTGGTCCTAAAGCAAAGTAAACAAGGTCACAGGTTTTAAGACGGTGCTATGAGGCGTGCATCTCATGCAACTGAATCATACGCCTCTTAAAACTGCATAACAATCAGCACTTTGGAGCCATTTTTTTTTTTTTTGTTCACCTCACTGTGAGGCAAGCATCAATTGGGTTTTTCTAAACCAGCCAACCTACATGGTCATCTTCCTCTTTCTCTTCTACTTCACACCACCAAGTCCATAATTCGGTTTAATTCTTTATTCTGAGTTGACAAAACAGGTTTTCATCAATGGGTTTGGTGGTTAGAGGGATTTGTGTCAGAATAAAAGTCAGCAGTATATTGGGCAAGGTTTGTTGAGATGTGATGATTTTAGTAGCAGCCTGAGATTAATTTCTGAGTGTCTGGAGTGCATTGTACCATTCTGAATCTCACAAACGTAGAAAGAAAAACATGTTTGTGATCCCATTACATACAATTTAAGAACACAGATCTATCTTTGATACACAATGATTAATATAAAAACACCACGTCAAAATAATATAGATATCAGACCAACTTTGACCCAGAGGAATCAGTAGGTAGCAATTGTTGATGCTGCCTATAATGAAAGAGAAATTATAACCCCAAAAGTTAAGACAGAAGAACATGAAAGGTTGAGTTGTAGGCTTGTAGCCCAGTATTCAATACGGTAGAAAATGGATACTTGAGAGTTGATGTTAAACGAGAAACATCACAACCTATTGGTTATGTAGCACTGTAGCAGCGCATATTTATTTAATTCTAGGAATTCAAAATCAAAGGAGAGGGAAGAAATATAATATATTTGATTTCAAATATGGTGCATTTGAAAGTCTCAATCACCATTGTCAGCATTGTTCATCCCAGATCAAAAAGAGTTACCATATATATCTCATGAAGTTAAAAGTTAAAACTATTCCAAATTAGACCAAATGGTCATTTCCAAATTGTTTCATAGAAGCAAATTGTTTCTACATATAGAAGGTCAATTGTCAGCTGCTACCTATAAAAAGCTAAGTTCCATGCTTCAGAAGAAGAAAAAAGAACATGAAACCGGATCGAAACTCAAGGTAAGCCTCAAAGTTGATTTGATGGAGATGTTTCATTAAGTCCAATGTAATTTCAGTTACTTATCCTCTTGAGAAACCAACAATCAAGCATGAACAAATCCTTAATGGGCAATGCATATAAGATTCTATTTTTGTATATTTCTTTAGCTCTTGTTCTCTTAACCATACTAAAAACTCCAAGATTAGTCAAGATATCAAAATCAGTATGAGTCTCCTCACACTTCATCTTCCACTCTCCCAACAACTAATGACTTATTTGTGTCCTTTGATAGACCCACAACAGTAGTTTCCAAAATATATACAGAAAATCCATGTATCAGATGATGAACAAAAAACAACACCAGAGAAGCTGAAACACTAGATGTATCTTGCAATCGATACACTAAATGCAACTTATAGTAAACTGATAAATAGCTTTGAATTTCTGAGATTATTCTTATTACCGAGTGTTCCAAATGACACTCTTCATCCTGTCCCATATGTCTAGGGAAAGAAATCAATCCCAGCCATTGAATTTTTCATTCCGCGCCATTAAGAATAACCAAGTCGTGATCATATACAACAATTCCTATCTGCACTCTCATAATTCATAAATATAGGTCTATAACTACATGACATGTATAATTTCATGCCAGCTTCAATCATCTACCTATATTTATAAATGTAAAGTCAAGTATAATATGAGCAAATAACAAGCTAGTTTCTCTGTATATAGATGTAAAAACCATTCTCCTGGGCCTGTTTTTCTCAAATGAAGCTTCCTAAGCTAAACTAAATATGTAGTAGAGAAAAACAAACATCATCAGGTATACATTAAATTCAGTTCATCTAAATCAACTTATTTGACAATGTGCACTACATTTGCAAATTTCCTTCAATTCATAATCAGATGAACCTTATAAAATATGTATATATAATGCTATATAGAACATTCTCAGTCAAATTGCCCTTATACCATTTGCAAATTACTTGACCAAGAAATATTTACTCAACAATTAACTATCAAAACGAACCAAAATGTAGTAAGCTTATTCCGAGGAGGTGGCCAACTCATTTAACCAGTCAACAATTGCTTCCACCACAAACAGTCAATAATTTAGCAAAATCCTTTCGTGATACAGTAAAACAAGGGATCGGCGGACGGTACCCTATCCTAAACAAATAATTGAGCTCAATTTTATCCCCCCGAAAAGAAAAACAATACCTCGCCCGATGATTAAGCAAATAATGTGACTACTATCTAAGTCTACGTTTTCCTCCTTAGCCGCTTCCTTAACTTCCTCAACTTGTGCTTGTTCATCTTCTTCTTCCTCTTCTTCTTAACACTGTCAGCCCATATAGTCCGCGAATCATCCAAAGCAATGTCTTCTCCGGGTCGAATTGACCCGATTAAGGAATCTGGGTCAGACCATTTTGTCCGAAAATCATCCAAAACGAAATCGTTGATACCGGATCCAATCGACCCGGTGGAAGGAACCGGATCCAGGAACAATCCGAAAGAAAAACTCGGGTAGACGCGTGAAGAAACCGAAAGTTCCGTTTTTGAAACCTCTTCTCGCTCAGTTTGACCCGGTGAAGGTATATGATCCAATAGTCTAGTTTGATTAGGAACTTTGGTAAGTAGAAGTGGTAGAGGCAATGGCGGGTGGGGTTTGTTGAGGCGTTGAATGATTTTTGTAGCTGACTGAGATTGGTTTCTGAGGAGTTTCTGGAGAATAGAAGTAGCCATTTTGCAGTTAAGAATTGCTGGGTCAAAAAACGAAATTGAAAGAAGGGGAGGGCTGGGGGGTTGTTTGTGGATTAGGGTTTTGAGGATTTAGATTTTAGAAACTGGAATCCCATACAAGTTACAATGGAGGAAGATCTATTTTTACTATTTTTGATACAGTAATAGCGATTTCCACTATGCGACTTCAGTTGGAATTGGATATAACTGCATCGACAAAACGAAAAAAAATACATTGCCCCCATGCAGGATCGAACTACAGACCTTCAGTTTACAAGACTGACGCTCTACCACTGAGCTATAGGGGCTTGATTTGTTGGTTTACTACAATATTTTAAAATCTAATAAATATTGATTTTCCATTCCATCGAGCCTACCAATTATTTAATATCCCTATTTTTTTTTATTTTCAATCATATTTTATCAACTTTTATCAAAATCTAATTTTTATCCAAATCAAACATGGACTAAATTTTTAACATTTCTTAAAGTATTAATAATTCAAGCCCTGAACTTCACTTTCTTTCTCCATCTAATGGATAAATTAAATTTGCTACCACATATTATATTGTATACCCTGTAAATAGGTCGATGAAAATGTTGTGTGGTGAACTTTAAAATCATTATGCTTAAGAGTATATAGAATTGATCTCGTCTCAATGCATAGGATAAAAACTTCTCATTGTTAATGTGGTAAAAAGAACCGTAAGTATAATTTTCTGAATGTAATACTGTTGTAAAATCATAAAATTCTCTTGTCACGTCAACAGTGTGAAATTTTTATCATGTCCAAGTCATAAAGTTCTCTTATTACGTCAGCAGTGTAAAGTTTTTATCCTGCCCACCGTGAGTAGGAGTCACATCCGTTAGAGTATTAGCAATCTCTTAAAACTTCTACACCATCAAACTCTGGACAATTTTTAATCGTCCTAGACAAATATCTATAATAAAAAAAATTAAGCTTTATTCTCTCTATATTTTTTTTCCACTTACACATCCAATGGAGATACACTTTGGTGGACATTTCAAATCAGTCCACACCATATTGGCGTTGTCAACTTGAAAACACGAAAACTGTGGTAAAACAGTACATGTTTGTACGCTTCCTATGGAATGGAGAAAATTACAGAAAAACCTTCCTATGGCAATTTACTAGAGTCTAGTGCAATCCTGTCCATGAACAGCTCTAACTTCATTATCAGTGAACAAATGCAACAAGTTCTTGCAGAATCCATTGCAATTGGAATGAATAAGTAGGACAAACCTTGTGGGGGTTGGTCGGGTCGAACCAAATAGTGAAATCGTAAACATACAACAGAGTTTAAAATATATGATCTACGAATTAATAAACGCATTGATACGATTATGATGCATTTTGATTTTCATCACAAGCTCAAAACCAGAACTGTAAGCAAAGACGACTCAAAAAAATTTCTTTCTCAAATGGGATAATGCTATGACTGTAGCAGAAATAAGTTGCATCAAAAGAAGCTTCGTCTTGGTCTTTCCTCAGCAACATTCACTCGAATCGCCCTTCCATCCAAATTCTGCATCACAAATTTCGCTAGAGGTCAGAAACTCATTCTTTCTAACTTGTGAATTGGAGATAGATCAACGAAACAATACACCTCTTACTTGTTTATTAAGGTGGATTAAACGTGCTATTGAACAACATTAAAAAAGTAAAAGTATATCTATTACACTATCGTATACAATCTAATATTGCATGCCAAACGCACGCCTCTGAGTATTAGTAGAATTTCTTAATGGCCAGACTTCCTTTTTTCCCCACCGAAGGCTTTATTAGAAGTTAACTTGCTCCAAAGTTTTGTTCCCTAGACTCTTTCCTGATTGCTGTAGTAGAAAGATCTCAGATGTGCAGTGTCCCCAATTATATGTAACTAAAAGGTAATGCAAGCAGAAGGGTTTTCAAGGAAATCGAAATGATTGAAGAGTTATGCTCACTTCAAAACAAAGGTTGGCGGCTAGAAATGGATTCATTTCCCATTGTCCAGTTGCTTGTATCTCTAAGATTCATTTACTCACAAGGGAATACTGATTTAAACTACGACAACAGTTGAATTTAAATCAACTCTAACAAGTCGAATCAAATGCCAAAACAATATTTAACAAAATTTTGCAGTTCAAATACCCAAAATATTTGATAAATATTAATTTGGTACTTGTGTTTGCTTTTTAAGGTTGATTTTTAGATTCAACATTTAACAACAGATAATTAATAATTAGACATGTTCAGCTGCATGATAGGCTAGTGCACAAGTATTCTCAGGTTGATGATGAAATATGTGGTTTAATTATTGAATGTCGCTAAACGTAATGATTCTGATTAATTTTATCTATGGCATATTGAATTATCGAGGATGGTTAGACTTCCCTTGCATTTAACTCAAGAACAGAGGCTACTATTGTTCACAGCAAAATTTATTTCAGGTTCTGAGCATCAACTTTGATACAAGAAAACTGAAAGTACAAAAAAGTACATAGTAGGGCCATATCAATTACCTGTCCATCAAGAGCAGCTATAGCGTCGTTCAATTCAGTCTCACTTGACATTGTCACAAAACCAAATCCGCGTGAGCGGCCACTCTCCCGATCATATACTACCTTCGCATCAACCACCTTGCCATGCTCGCTGAATAACTGCTCCAGTCGAGCATTATCCACTTGCCATGGTAGATTACCAACATAAACTCTGAAGGAAGGCTCGAATGCTCTGGGAGTCCTTTCTGGTCGTGAACCTCTAGGAGCAGCCTTATTTACAGTTAAAAGCCTTCCATTTATATCCTGGAGTATTTGTCAAATTGAAATCAGTTGCAAGTAATGTAATTTCCAAAGCTTGCACTTTATAAATCGTATAGAAATCAGGATACATAATAAGGCAAAATTGAACATTTGGTCCCAAGCCATTGTCCCAATAACAAGTTATCCCCCAATCTTTAATAAAAATCGCACAATGAATCCCCAATACCACACTACTCTAATGGAAACATGCCTCGCTTGAAATGTCAAGGGAACAACCTAATTTGAGAATCAAATTATGAAAACCTAATTAAATAAAGTTGGAATACTGTCTTGAGCTACACACAAAAGATGCTAGGAAAAAGAGCCTTTATTAAGGAGCATAAATAGCTGATAATGTTATCCTTTTCCAACATGAGAAAATATAACTTGCAAAGAATATACACATCCAGGAGGTTGATTTTCACTATAGTTAGATAAAGCCTTCTTGAAATTCAGCCCCCTCCCATCACACACACACACACAAAAGAAAGAGAGCAATAAAGGAAGGAAGGAAGAAAGGAAGAAAGAAAAAATAATAATGAAGTAATGATGGTAATATAATAAAAAGAAAATAGAAATCTTAGAAAATGTTTCTACTCCATCCTCTTCTCTATTGCACGGACACTTCAACTAGAATAAGGTGTCTGTGTCGAATATCGACTTCTCGAACACTCTAAATTTATCATTTTTCTCTCTTTATCAATAATATATATACGCTCAAAATAATTATTAAAAAATAAATATGTACTCATATTTAAAATATTTCAATAAAAAAAATTAATAACAAATATAAAACTAAATTTAGAGCTTATTTGGTACGGCTTAAAATTCAATTAAAAGTAAAAATATGGCTGTTATTGAGTTTCGCTCGTCTAATAAAAGTCAACAATAACGGCTAGTTTTTCAATTTTAATCCGATTTTAATCTCTACCAAACACACCCTCATATTATATAAATGAAAATTTTAATCAACGTGTCGACGACATGTCATGTCAGTACGTTTTTGAAATATCGCTTATCGACGTGTCCGACACGTATACACACGTCTATATTGATACATCATAACTCTTCTTAGTAAATATTCCATGGCGATTCAGGAATGGACTCCTAAAAGAATCATGAAGATTATGATTTTGCTCCAGTTGAGTAAAAACTTTCCTTCGATAGCTAATACTATTAAATCAGCATTCCAGTAAGCCAATGTAAATGTGGATACAAAAAAAGAAAATAAAAATNTATATATATATATATATGCTTAAAAGAATGAATCTACTCAAATGCACTGGATTCACTGTCTATTCTCCCCTCTCATTTCAGTTCAGTACACAAAAACAGTCCACACGGACCATTTTACGTTCTGAACATAATGCTAGAACCTCGAATTTATCATTTCAGAACTAATTAAAGCTATATTTTCACACAGAAAGCCTAAGAGTATAACTTGAAACTGGAACTACTCCATCTTACACAGAAGTTTATTCAAGAATTTGCTTATTCAACATGAAAAGCTCATTAACATAGTACATCAAATATGTACACACACACACACATCATATTGAAAAGAAACACAATAATTGACATGTTTGCTTCCTGCGTAAAGGTTAAAATTCAAGAAAATCTCTCTCCATATACGAGAAGGAAATAAAACATGAAGCAATAACAGGAGACAAGAATGAAAATTCCAGAGAGAAAAACAGGTTATGAATTCTGTCTTGTTACAGAGGGTAGCTAAACTGACTGGCAGTACATTAATGTCTCTTTTGGAAATTTTAGTAGGACAAAAGGTAAAGAAATCACAGAACTCCTAATAGTTAGATCTTAAAATAACTAAAAAGAGAACAATAAGTGCATGTTAAGTACATAGCACTACCATGCTCAACATTATCATGGACAATATTTTTTTTTTCTTCCTTGTACTATCCAATGTAGTCTAATCCACATTACCAAACATGCTGTTAAATTATTTATGCTAATGGGAGCAACATGAACCTTCCCCAGCGCTAAGCAATTTCTTCACGTTCCAAATCCCTGTTACAACCAAGAGGTTAACACACTCGTGAATCCAACATAGCAACCACAATGACAACATATATATGTCAATAGCAAGCAGAACCATCCCAAGTTCTAAGCAGTTTCTTCATGATCCAAATCAGCATCACAACCAAGAGGTTAACACACTCGTGAACCCACCATAGCAACCATAATGACAAGTGACAAAATGCATATGAGTTGACGCAGTATGGGGCAAGAACCCATGTTTCTCAGCTATCCTAATTCACCAAAAACTACTTATAATAAGCAATTGAGAAAAAGGGCAAACAAACTAATAGGAAAGAGTGGTAAATCACAACTTACATAACGATTGAACATCTCCACAGCCTTTTCAGCTTCTTCCACCGTACTCATCGTCACAAATCCAAACCCCCGACTTTGATCTGTTTCTCTATTATAAATTACCTACAATATCAAAAGAGTCCCTTTTCTAAAAATCTTAAAGTCTACTCCCAATAAGTAATCCAAAAAGATTAAGTTAAAAAAGAAAAGACGGAAACAAACAAATAAAATGAGCCATCACAAATGCCAAACTCAGAGAAATTAAATCAATAATCTTTATACCTCTGCAATTTCCACAACTCCAGCTTGTTCAAAAAGCTGAGCCAGTTTTTCACTGTCAACATCATAAGGCAAATTTCCAACAAAAAGCTTGGCCTCCTCAGGTGGCTCAGAATATGAATCTTCAGTCACCCCCTCCTCCACAATGCCACCATCCACATTCTCCTCTTGCTCACTTTCACCTTCCCACGAAAACGAACCAGCGCCACTAGCCTCTATGTCCCCAGAAGCTTCCCACCCCAACACATATTTCTCATTTTCTTCCTCTTCCTCTTGTTGAGCCCAGTCCGAGGTTTTTGCAAGTGGGACCACCCTATATGACAAAATCTTGGATTTGAGAGAACCCCATGTGGAAGAAGTCGATAGTCTAATTAATGAGCATGAGGGTTTGGAATTGGAGGAGGGGAAGAATGATGTTCTTGAAACAGAAGAGGCGCAACATTCAAATGGATTGATTAGAGGTGCGGTTGCAGAAGCCATTTTTTAGCTTAATTTCAAGACGCAAGGTCGATTGAAGTTTGAAGATAAGAGGAGGGATGATGTAGGGTAGGGTTGGAGTATATAGCAGAGACAAGGGTGAGATAAACCTCAGTCGATATTCCAACAAATGCCAAGAGATTTGCAGGCCAATATCTTTCTGAAAATTGTATTATTCATCCCTAACCTATTGATGAAGTTGTAAATTAGTCTTCAAACTATTCGATCGAGTCATACATTGGTGTCTGACCTATCAATCGAATCGTAAATTAGTTCCGCAATTTCTTGATCGGGTCATAATTTGGCGTATTTTTCCAATACATTTTGACAAAGGTTTTCTAGAAAGCCCTTTCATGGTTGAAATGAAACTAAAATATTTTGTTTTAATATTTTTTTATAAAAAAGAATTTTTTTTTGAATGATGAAACATAAAATGTGGGATTATGCCACTTTACCCAAAAAAAAAGACCGATGCAATGACAGATGAAGTGGTGGTAGAAGATGATTGGATGAAAAAATTGGTTATATTTTAAACAGTCCAATGACTAATACCATGTGTTATTATGTCAACTTTTCTCCTCAAATTTTCTGACTTTGTAGTATGATTGTAAAATGTAGATGTACAATATGCCTCTCTTGTTAAAATTCAATATATTTTCGTTTGGACTAACTTGAGCTTGAGCATGCTAAGTAAAGTTAACCAGAGCTGTATCGAATTCACAAATTAATATGTATTACAATGTCACAATAACTTCAGTCTTCATTCATAAATAGATTTGAAGTTCTTGTAAGCTATCACTGCATAAAAAGGATCCGGTCCTGATACCAATCCCAACCACCCTGTAATCCTACTGAAAATTGAATTGTTCTCTTTAGCACCACCGTCAGCCATGGCGGCCGTATTTAACTGGCGAATAACTTCAGGCTGCGTAAATCCCTCCACGCACTGGAAATATTGAACAACTAGTTGTACTCTACTATATGCAGTGCCATCTCTCCATGCACTTATGGCTTTTTCATAGAATAATCTATTGCTGAAGCTCACAATGAAAACCCCTCCTGGTCTTAGTATCTGAAAAACCTCGGCAAATACCTGAAAAACTCGAGTTGGCATAAGAAACTATGAAGTGAATATAATCGAGACAAAATGGAATTTGTATAATCCAACGGTCCGGTATTTAGTATTTTCACATAAGTGGCAGAAAATTTGGATTAATCTTAAACTTTTAGACGAGACTATTAAATGACTAAAATCAACAAAGCCCACTCACCTTCTCAGGCTGCTGAAGATACTGCACACTAACAGTACACAAAACTGCATCAAAACTGCCATTTTCCAGTGCAAGTTCTTGATCCTGATTAAGATCTTTTACAAAGAAATAATCCAACCTCGGATTTTTGGAAAGCTCCTGTGCATTGAGTCCATGCCCTACAACTTTCTTGTACTTAACCTCTTTAGGCAAATGGCTAATCCATGAGCTCATCAGATCAAGGATCTCCATTTCAGGCCTCAATCTTTCCCTATAAAGATTTGTCAATGTCGATATAAATTTATCATCAACATGTGCCACGAAACGTGGATAAGCATAGAATTCTCTATCAGGATTCAGGTCGAGTTTCACTCTGCCTTGTTCAGGAAGTACCAGGCGCTTGATTCTACCTGCTGAAGATTGGTTTTTCTGGTTGTCTTCATCATTTTTTGTGCTTGAAATTATGGGAAGAAGGGTTTTTTTCCTGCTTGGAAATCTAGTAGATTTTAAGATTGTTTGTTTAAGAATTTGACACGGATTTGGGTTTTGAGAAATGGTTAACATGAGTTTATGGATCAATATTTGTCGCACAGAATTCTTGTCCACAGAAGGAGAGAAAACTGGATAAGTAGTAAAGCTGCGTCTTAAAAGGGGGAAAATATTTATATTGGTCATTTTAAGTTAAAAGGAAAATTCTAAGTTGGTCACTAAGTTCAATTTATTTCAAATCAGCCACTAAAGTTTGGTTGTGCTACATGTACATAATGATTTACACATAGATATGGTGATATATGATTGGATAAAAAAATTCTTCAACCAAATAAAAAAAAATACAATTTTCTTTTTGAACATCATCTGTATATAAACCATTATATAATTTCATCATGTACAAATAGCATTATTCGCTAAAGTTATATTTTAGCTCCAAATTAGTAATATGTAATATATGATAATATATTAGTGCAAGAACATTACCTGAATACGCCAAAACCTAATGCTAAACGCTAGAACTCTATTGGGGTGAGGGAAGGAAAGATAGAAGGCAGAAAAGCTCGTGTCTTGAACTTAAANAAAAAAAAAAAAAAAAAAAAAACTTATTCTATAGGTTCAACCAAACCGATCATAGTTATGTGCTTTAATCAATTTACCTTTGTTTTCAAATCGCCTACGTCTAAATTGAATTGCCCGCATGATAGAGTATCGATCAGTGTTGATGTAATGAGCCATACCAATGGTCAAGAATTAGAGGTTAGGGTTAATTGAAGTACTTTTTTCATCTCTACTTCCAAATGAATTTTCTAATTCTTGACAATTGCTATGCTCGTTTCATCATTGTACACTTTTTAGATAATCTATCTAAAGAAAAATCTCTACCAAACAAGAACTAGAACTAAAATTGAGTGACGTGTTCGTGACAAAATAAAGTTTGGTGTGACCCAAAAGATTGGAGGGAGAGAAGTTTTTAAATATTCGACGATTAGATAAAACATTAGTTTTAACCAATCCAACCTTACATCATTGTTTCACGCACATTGAGCCAACATGTTTAACAATACTTTTTAACATATTCAAAATATTCGTTGATAAAAAGTAATTAAGCAATTAGTCAAGAAATTATTTGGCTAGTTGATAAAAGAAGGTTACAGTATAGGCTAGTCGATAACATGTCTATTGAATTAAGAAGGTATCTTCATCTTCTATGTTTCCATCTACAATCGTCCAGCTCCAGGACCAAATCTAAGTCGCAAATTGTCAAGGGTTCGAGAAACTAACATCAGTCGTGGATCGTCATTGGGTATCTCTCGTTCCTGAAATTCAAAGAGAGTTAAAATCCAACAATCCACGCTTACTTTATATATAAGAATTTTCAATCAAGTTAGGAAGGCCAATCTGGTTGTGTAGAAATTGTGGGAGGAGTCCTAACATGGCTTTGATCGGTGGTGCCAGTTCATGTTCACATAAGATCCAACGCGAACAAGGACGGACATGCTATCCATACCAGATATAATAACTAATGCTTAACTTTTCCATTATTAATTGCAATACGAAATAGAAGACTCACTTTTAATCCATTGTAATATGCTTGAACAGCAGGAAGTGAAGGGGTCAAGCGACGAGCTTGCATCATGTCCCATATTAAGTTGGCAGTCGTGTATCCACCGGTCTGTCAGCCAATTTCACAACTGTTAGCTTTCGAAAGAAAGAACAATCATAGATAGACTAAAAATGGGTTAAGGAAAGGTTACAGAAATAGAAGGCGAATGAATGGCGAATGAAAAATGGAAGAAGCAGATATAACTTCTTGCTATGGCTTACTTTTTCACCGGAGGCTGCAAGGAGGAGATCATTTCCCATTCTCACATTCAGGGTAAAGCCCCTAGAATTCATATTGACCTGAATGACGGCAAATAAACGTATTACAAGTATGTATTAACACAAGGAGACAATTTGGATACAAGTATAGACCGTAAAATACCAGCGTCTCTTGAGCAAGTTGCATTCCCCTGGGTGTATATCCAACCATTGCTCCCTCTGCAAGTGTCTATAGCCACGGAAATCACATCGTTCATCATTTTCATTGGTCATTAATTGAAGCAGATGCAAAGAATATTTGTATTACTCCAGTAAATCCAACTACGTTTGAATTTGAAGGAAAATTAACTCACAGTTGAGCAATCTTTCACAAACAATACAATTAAGCACAGTAATTCACCAACATCATTGCAGATCAACAGGAGACTAAACGTTTTCAGTACCAACTCAGCAATACTTCAGGTTAACAATCAGGCTCATATGTTTTATAATGAACAAATCCACTGGAAAATCAGTATCTAGCCTGGTAAACCAAGGGTAAAAGTCGTTTTTAAATTTATTGAAAACGTAGTACAAGGTTCTAAGAACAATATGCAGCTGTAGAACGTAACAAAAGGGATGTCTTGTTCTTTAATTTTTGTCTAAAACCCACCACATAGATCTCTTTGATGGTGGTTTATTCAAATTCACAGGGGCTTTGAAAACGTTCCATCTTTTTGCCGGAAGAATAAAATATACGATGCTGTCCTCATCAGGAAGAAAGAAATAAATTGCTGGGGGAATAGCACATGTATTCAAAACTCACCACGTATAGTTCTATCATAGGTGGTCTATTGGATTTCATGTAGTCTTCGAAAATTTTTTGACCACGGTCTATGTTCCCAGCATGAAGATAGCACCTGCATAAGAAACCAATTACATTTTTGTTGCCAACCTAGAAACAGCTAATTTCCTATGATATTAAACAAAATGATCGCATTCAGGAAGGGAGATCAACTATCAAAGGTATTTTTTTTTTTTTTTTCCATTTAGTGGGTAGTTACTGAAGTTCTGAATAATTATGCCAAGTTATTTTCTTAATAGTCACTAAAGTTTCTAACTGCTACACTAACGGTGACTCGTAATGAAAATATTAAAATTATATCCTATGAGGCACCATTAAGTGCCACAGTGTCACAAAACAGCGTTATTTATCATGCCTAGTCAACAAAATTGAGTTATGAATTGGGAATAAACAGTCACATGAAAAACGTAACACGTCTTTGGTTTTTGCCTAATTTTTGGACTTAAATCGTATAGTAAAACCACGCTTTAATTTTTAACAATAATTTTTGCTGACTTGGTGTAATAAATAAAGCCATTTATTGATGTTGGCACTTAATGGTGCCACATAGGATTTAATGTTCATCTCTGTTACCGAGTGATCACTAATGCAACAATTAGAAACTTGAGTAACAATTTTGTAAGAAGAACTTAAGTAACCATTGATGTAATTACTCAAAACTTCAACAACCATGGTGTAATTAACCCTCAATTAGTGCAACGAACATCAACAGCTGAAGCTGAATTAGAAGCACATTAAAAAAAAAAAAAACCAAAAAACACAAAAGTTTCTTCTTGGCAGGCCCAGCCTTTAAATGTTGAGGGAAGTAAAAGACAAAATGGAATGCCGTGCAGCTACATGCACGTACTCCACAGTTTATGTTTATAATGGTTATTAATTAGTTGCTTCACCTCTTTTCATTTATACCTGCTGCATTGTTTTTCAAATTATCATTATTTGGGTAAAATGGACTTGGGTAGGAAGTAGAAGTTCCTTATGAAGTGTTCTCTATCTCTAGGTTGCAGACAAGGGAAGATATTGCTAGGTTAGCCTACCTCTATCACAATTTCACTGTTCTATAATGATCACCTATTCCTATGCAGCAAAGACAAAGGTCCACTTCGCCCCTGTTTGAAATTAAAAAAAGAATTTGGCAGCCGATCTTTCAAGAATCAATAGCAATATTAACTGACAAGTGAAAATAGAGTAGCTCTAGAATAAATGGGATCACTTTTTCAGAAAATGTAGAGCATATAACTAAGCAAAGAATAAGGTAAAATAAATTTAAATTTTGCTTGGTTCGCGCTGTAAGAATGTGCATGAGAATAAGGAATTAATCAGCACTATCATTGCAAGTGTATGGTAAAAAGAGAATGTGGTGCAATTTCCAGTTTCTTGTGAATGTATTAATAACTTGAAGAGTCGCCTATTCTTATAATCAAAAGTCATATGGAACAGTAAGATACTTGAAACTTGGCCAGACAAATGGACATCCATCACAAAGAAAGCGCAGCCATATCTGTACTTCGCATAATGTAAATTTACGTAATGGGTAACAATACATCACAGAAAGAGATAACTTCAACAACAAACTACCTCATAACTTGCATCAGAATGAAAACATCGGGGGATTTACCATCCTTCTCAAGCATCTCCAGGAGTCTTTCCGTAGCCTGCCAAGACACAATGTCAAAACTTAACATAAGAGATGATGGATGCATTCCGAAAGATCATGCCTGTTGCATTGCGTATACAGTATCAGACATACAGACCTGATAAGAAACCAAGGAAAGACTGTGATGGAGAGAGAGAGAATAGATACTTTCTATAGTCAAAAGTATTTGTCATTCTTCAGTTATCTGATGAGTGACGATCGTTTGATTGAGACATGGTAAGTGTCAAAACTTAGCCCTTTTTTGGGCTCCATTTTAATGAAAAATTGAGAAAAAATGAGTTTTGGAATAATGACTTTTTTTTTTTTGAAAAATGTGTAGTTAAAAAATAAGAAAAAGTTTTCGATTTACATGTAATATTATTTTATGGGAGAATGTGTGGTTGAAAATAAGTTTTTGAAAAAATGGAGGCCAAACAGTTTTAAGTGAAATTAAAGGAAAGAAACAAAGGTGAATCACATTTTAACCCCCATGTCTTGCCATCATTGAGCATAAATCATGTAAAACTACTATAGACTTATGCTTTAGCCGGGTCTAAAGTATGACTTGTTTTTCAAATCATTAAAGAGTTCTCATGCTTTATGCCCTCCCCAACTAAAAGTGAGCAATTAAACCAATAGTTACATATTAAAATCTAAAGAGATATGACATGGTATAATAATCAGTATTCACGGAGTCATTAGCCGAACAGGTGATGTCACTGTTATAGTAACAGAGGGATCAAATCATCATTCTAAATAAAGGTTGACAAAATTAAAATCAAGTAAAACAGCCAGCATTGAATATGATTTCACCTTAAGAAGAGATTTTGAAAACACATTTTGTGAAAAGTGATTGTTATGGAGAATGCGTGGTTAAAAAGTAGGGAAAAGTTATGGTCCATGTGCATATTTATTTTATTAAAGAATGTGTGGTTGAAAAATGAGTTTGGAGAAAAATGAGGGCCAAATGGAGCCTTAATTTCAAACAAAGAAAGGAGTCTTTAGGTAAAGGAAAGAACAGTCCTTTACAAACATAAAGACCAACAAACAATAATATAAAAGCATTTAATTCAGTATTCACATGGTATCCATCAAAAAATTAAGCATTCACATAGTACCTCAACATTCCTCAGGTCAGCATAAGCATGAAATGCCACATGATACACAGTAAACTGCCTGGAAATGAACCCACCACGGCGATGAATATACTCAGCCGTAGGGAGGTTATACAATTCTTCTTCAGAGATACCCAGCATAATATTTTCAGCATTGTCTTTTGTTTGTTCAACTGAGGACCACCCTTTGGACTGCTCAACAAGCTCAAAAATCTTTTCCAGAAAAGAAAAGAACATAAGAGTACTATAAAGCTCTCTAATCAAGAAGTCAGATGTACTAAAAGTATCCAAGAATAAACTTCAAAAAAATCAAATAGAAGGTGATTACTTTTGAAGCTGTATCATCTGGAAGAGGAGTCTTGTTTTTGTGTGCGGTTATAATTCCAGCATAGCAGAAATTGTTCAAACCAAGACCAGCAGCAGTCATATCTCGAACTATAGCATATCTGCAATGCAAAAGGGGGTTAATGTAGCCATTAGGATGCATTTCGAGGGTGGAGTAAATTAACGTGGCACTGATAGGCACAGTCACCAGTCGGCAGTCGCTGTTCATTAGAATATATAACCAAGGAGGGTGACAACAATTGAAAAAATAAAAATAAAAACTTCAAATGCTGCACAGCATGATTAGATAAAGCTACAAGTAGTATTTTTTATGTGTATGATCAAGTACGTAGACCAAAATCAAGCTCTTAAGCTAAAACAACTGATTGGATGCCATTTCACTTGCAGAATCTTATCGTATGTTGTTTAAAACATCTTGATAAAGATACCACATCCCATCCATCAGTTTCAATTGAAGTGTCTTTAAAAAAGTTCATTATGTTTTGGATATTAAAGAGGATAGCTCTAGAAAAAGGGCCAAGCAAAATTATTGAACAGTTAGCTTACACTCGATCTAATCTTCCACCAGCTGCACATGCATTAAGTAGACATATGTAGGTCTGTCCAGTAGGTTTCACCTCAGATCTCTTCATTTCTTCTAAAAGCTTCAATACAAACACAAAATGGATCTCAATAAAATTGAATATGATTTTCCAAAACCATTTATAGCTTAAGCATAACACAAAAAAGTATTGCAAGGCGAAAATGAAATACCCGAATGGCCTGGTCGGAGTACTTGCATTTTCCACAAGTTGAGATTAGGAAGTTGTATAAAGCAACCTATAAAAAATATGAAAATTCTTAATGGCCAATTAATACATTCAGATTTCAAAAGATGAACCTTGTCAAGCATCAATTGGATGGCACTGGCAAGTCAATTAGCTTTACAAGAAAACGCAATAAGCCGATAACGTATTCAGCATTTTCATTTTGTGATGTTAAGATCACTACCCCTCCACCGAATGGTCATAGGGATACGCCACTAATTATGTAGATATAACTAATCAGCAACCTTTTAAATTTTAAAATCAGTATTTTAACATACACCATATCAATTTTGCTCAATGCAATTCATGAATGGGAAATTTTTTTAACAAGGCAATGTTTAGCTTAAACTAAAATAAATTATTTTATTTTATCAATTATTTGATATTTATTAGTAATAATCTGAGTATTTTGATTATTTTGGCATAGATCATGATTCAGGCCTCAATATCGACTTTTTGTCTTATAAATAGTTTCATTCAGGACCTTTATTCACTGGAATCATCAAGGGCATCAGAATATTGGATGAAGATTAAGAAACAACATACATCAGGAGCCAACCCCATGGATTTCATTTCATCCCGGAAAAAGAAAGCATCTTGCAATCGAGACCCTTTCATTGTCCCGACTATAAGCGAATGAAACGTATCCCTCTCTGGCTTCACTCCATCCAGCATCATATCATCATACACATCCCTCAACAAATAAGGCCTAGTTTCCCATACATAAACATACAATTACATCAAAAAATAATTCCACTTAAAATTAAAAATCTATTATTTGCTTATCCAAATAAGAAATTTAAAAACCATTGAACCTTCGCTGAGAAGTGAGAGAGCCGATAACAGTTTTGTACTCGGCCTCATTGTTCGCGTAATTCCGCTTGGCGTACTCTTCTGTTGAGGAAGCAAAATGTCGACGCCCTATCGCTCGAATCACTAAACGATGGTGTCCTGTGAAGACGAATCCAAAAGTAAATACATACATACACACACACACACACATATATACATATATGCATTATGGGGGTACCAGAGAGAGTTCGGAGGAGCCTCATGGTGGGATGAGATGAACGGCACTTGGACTCTGATTTTGGTTTTCGGTTGAGCTCTCGAAGAGGAACTGCGCATAAACCCTCGGGAATTTTGAGAAGATGCGCACGTGTCGTGTCTACACGAGAGAGGTACAAGAAATTTGTGCACTCTCGGGTGTGCACTTTTGGATTACTCTTTTTCTCCAATTCTTCACGGTTGTGGTACTATGAAGTAAAATCGCGCTTATGGAAAAAAAAGGTTTACACTAAGCCCTCAATGTCCTAAATTTTTATTTTCTCCAAATATACTTTTAACTATATATTTATAAGATCCTGATTTCTTATAAATTTTTAAATTACAAATTTCATCAGCTTTTATCAAAATATACTAAGAGTGATTTTTAACAAAATCGACAAGGGTTTATTAGTGAGTGAATTATATGTTTATTTATTGGTTTAAAATGAATATTGTCATTTTGCTAAGCTTGAGAAATGATATACTGTGAGTAAGACTAAGGGTCCGTTTGATTGTAAGGGTGGAAAATGGGTGGAAAAAAAATGTTTTACAGGGAAAAGATTTTCCTAGAAAATATTTTCCAGGAAATTGTAATTAAGTGTGTTTGATTGGTATAATNGTGCTGCTGGTGGTCGTTGCAATTCCAGAACCAGGGACATTACCTTTGTAATTTCTGCTTAGTTTGGTTGGGATTGGAATTCTTCTGCAGAGATGGGAAAATGCAAGGCAAAGAATTTTGGCATCCCTATTCGAGGTAGACTATTGTAAATCTTTCTTCTTCTCCATATGATCAGACAGATAACAAATGATTCAGTTTCAGCCTTAATTGCTTATTTTCGGGTAGTAAATTTTCAGTTTCTGTGTGATCATGGAATTCCAGCAGTCTTCTCCTTTAAATTTTCATTTTCAGTTTCTATCCTGGAATTCCAGCATATACTTAACAGATACCGTTAACAAATTCTGTTAAACACAAGAAAATCTGTTAATCACCGTTTCATACACATTTTATAGTATAGAGAGATACTAAGAGTGATTTTTAACCAAATCGACAAGGGTTTATTAGTGAGTGAATTATATGTTTATTTATTGGTTTAAAATGAATATTGTCATTTTGGTAAGCTTGAGAAATGATATATCGTGAGTAAGACTAAGAGTATCTTCAATGGCGACGTACAATTGTGTTTAAATTGTCATTTCCAAAAGACTATTACATTTTCAGATAACGCTTCTTAATGAAAAAAAGCTTATGCAAAATAAATGTAGTTTTCAGCAATGAGTGTTGAATGTTTGAGATTGGCATTTCAAACTTTTATGAATGAATGTGGATTTCGCATTAACATTGTGGAGTGAGATGTTAAATGATAGTACTAGTTTTCACAAAATAAATGTAGTTTTTTTTTTCTTTTTTCGTTAATTTTGGTTGTAGCTCTTGCTAATTTGTTGCTCCCTTAAATTTCATAATTTTGTCCATATGTAAATTACAAATATGTAAATTTTCATTTTTCATGTTAAATTTTGTTTTTACATAATTTTTTTCTCACTAAATTGTTAAGTTAATCCATGTATATATACGAACCGACCTAAAATTTTTGAAGTTTGGTTAAGAAATTGGAAAATAATAATAATAATAATAATTAAAAAAGAATCTGACAATATAGGATTTTCATCTCATTGTAACCACTGGATCAAATTCCCTAATCCTCAATTCAACGTTTGAATTCTAATCATTTGGACTTTCATTTTAAAACATAAGACCCAAATGTAATGAAAAATGAGCCCAAACACTTTTGTCCATTAAATTGCAAGTCTCTTACCATTAACCCACAACAAAACCAAATTCAATTTGCTCACCGGCATAGGAGGGAGACGAGAGATGACGGTGCGAAGGCACGAAGCGTCTGTGACTGTGACGGCGATGCCTCACGCCTAGACTGGTCAGACGGTGGTACTGACTGGTGAGTGGTGGACGCACGCCTTCACGGCTGTGGCAATGGCAGACTAGAGCGGTGGAGCCTGGAGCTTCGTCTGCCGACTGCCGTCTACGCCTCTGCTCAGGGGATTGACTAGGGCCGGGGGGAAAATGGTATTTGCTCAAAAATCTTGCTTGAAATCAATATTGCTAGTTGGCTTGACTAGTTGCTATAATGCTATGAATCTGTGATTTTTTTTATTTTTTTTATTTTTTATGTGAATTTGTGATTTATGAATTATGAGAAATGAGAATTTATGTTATATTATTATCTGAAACTTTAAGTTATGACTTATAATTTTAATTTGTGATTTGAGAATTTAGGTTTTTAGGAAACTTAGGGATAAGTGAAAAAACTTACGGAAACTTAGCGCATTTATTTATGTATTGAATTTTATTTTCGGCTATTACGATCGTTGATCAGTCAACGGTCATCAGTCACTGGTCAACGGTCAACGATCTCCGCCCAAACTGAACGAAAATGCTGAATTCGCCCCTGCATAGGAGCGTTATACATGCTGACCCCATGTGAGTTTTATATATCCATTTATGTACAAAAATTATGTACAATTAGAATTACCCATAAATTAATGTCTTCTGTCTTTATATACACTGACCTCCCCAATCTGAATACCATTCTCATTTCTCACCTAAAATGAGCTAAGAACATTTGTTGATAGTGATTTATGGCGATTAGGTGCATGGCCACTTGATAATGAAATGGAAAGTTGATGAGAAAATAAGGGAAAGCATGATGTTTCATCTTCGAGTCGGGAATACATAAGAAGAAATAGAAAGGTAGGTGATTATTTTGGTCCTTACCCAACCTTTAATTTGGACAAATATCGAAGAAAATCCAGGATGAGACTTGTGTTGTTTAATCAAATTCTACAAGAGGTTGTCAGTTCCAACAACAAAAAGATACAACCGAATCCCTCGGTCTCTCTACAAATTCTACAAGAGGATGGTAGTTTTGAGTTTCTGGCACGTTTCCCACCGTAGCAATATTGTCTTACAAAACTTAAGGGCGTGTTCGATAGAGATTAAAATCGGATTAAATTTGAAAAATTAGTCGTTATTGTTGACTTTTATTAGACGAGTGAGATTCAATAACGGCCATATTTTCAATTTTAATTGAATTTTAAGTTTTATCGAACAGAGTCTAAATTTATCCTTCACAATCGGCCAACTGCGATCCAAACCAAAATCCCACTTTTTGCATGCTACATCCTTTCGCACGCCTTATCGGGGAACATATATGACAAAACTTGAAATACAATTTAACATAAAAATATATGAACAACAAAATTTGGTAAAGAATGACATATTGTCTTGTTCACTAGTTTCACTGTTGATAGCCTTAGGCACTTCCTGAAGAAGTTTTCCATTAACATTTTCCGTTATTAGCGTTTTTCTGTCTC